>JAJJMB010000969.1:198739-217545 GCA_023531105.1 Papaver atlanticum | reverse complement strand
ACAAGCCTCCAACTGGAGCACGAAGTAAGACCTCGGACTACTGTCCGCAGGCATAAAACCAAATCTCGCATCCATGCGATTTGAGGCAGGAAGTAAGTCCTCGGGGCAAGACTTCGGATTACGATCCGAAGACAATTTGAGTCCCCACAGATATGAGCATCCGACATATCTTGGAGCACAAAATAAGACCTCGGACTACCATCCGAAGGCATCTAATCAATCGTGCAACTGCACGATTCGAGGAAATTAGTAAGTCCTCGGGCCAAGACCTCGGACTACAATCCGAAGTCATTTGGCACACCCCACAATGATGAATTACACACATAAGCTTTTCTACAATCAGTAAAAAGCTACAAGATTCAAAACTTGTCTATCTGAAACTTGTTCTTCTAGACCTTATCTTAATTTATTTCATTTCATTTAAATCTATCTTGAATTTGTTCAAAAACTCATCCTCTCAAATGCTACAGGAGCATACATATTGAACTATCATGCCCATAAGGAAAAATCCTCATCACTCGGAGCTAGGAGAAAGCTACAGATGCAAAGGCAGTCAGCCAATTGTGAAGAAAGCTAAGTATCACCTTTAGTAAGGAACTATTTTATTGTGCATACCACTAATTCTTCTCGCAAAATGCTTAATAGCTTGATATATAACATAAATAGTTTTCATATGCCTAAATATAAATTATTCATGCCATAAGCATGCTTAACGATATTTAATATCTTATTCTATCTTTGCAAGTGCAAAACTTTGAACTGTAGCATGTATGCTTAGAACTACAGTACTTAATCATTATAATGTTATGCTTGCGAAGCAAAATCTTAAATTTATATTGTTGCGATATAGCAATTACTATTCTCCCTTGAGCAGCAGGTACCCATGATGGTCCCGAGAGGCATAACCATGACAAGTCATCAGAAACTGATGCCAACCAAGCCAGATAGAGCTAGAGCACAAAACATCAAGGATCAAGCACAACGATCACGAACACAAGGAATGCCTCAGAACTTCACACAAGAATAGGGGCAAGTATTAATACTTTAAAAGCTGGTTATATTCTTCTGCGAAGTTCCTTCAGCAACAATAAAAGGGCCACGAAGCTCGGTACTACACATCACCAACTGAAGTCATGAACCAACTCCAGCAAAGAATCAATGACCAAGAATTCAGAGCAACCTCGCGCTGTTACTTAGAATTGCAACTCGCACATCTACATCGTGTAGCACAGATCACGGATCGTGAAGCACAAGCATCGGAGCAACCCAACTCGGACCACTCCAACCAAACACTCTACAGAAGTAAAGCTAGAATGCAAGCCAGATCAGAACCAAGCACGTTCGGAAATCTCGCTCAACCATTCCTCTCGCCTTCAAAGTCGCACCCGATGATGATTTTGCTTAAGGATTATTGTTCCAACAACCCTTTAACAACCCTCAACCAAAGGAGCAAATTGTGAGTGCAAAAGATCATCTCGCTACGTGGCGCAAGATTAAGCGCCGATGTATCCTACTACAATACAACCATATACACAATGTATACCCAACCACTTAGTCTTATCCTATCTAATCCTCCCTAAGGGCATAAATGTAATTTGATGTAACCACCCACCCTATAAAAGAGAAAGAGAAATAGGTTAGGAGGGATCTTTTTGGATGGTCGCTCTAGCCAAGGCTAGCCTCCTTCTTCTTCCTTAGAGCTCCATGAGAGCCTCCTTTAATGGAGATCTTGTAACATCACATAATCATAGTGAAATCCCGTGGATGTAGGTCACCATTGACCGAACCACGTAAAAGATATGTCTCACTTTACTTTCCCGTTCTTTATCTTCTTTTTATGTGTGTTGATGTATGTTTTGATGGTTAAGATCATCTTGGGTGTAGTAGCAGAAAATATGCAACTACAGGAATAAATCTTTATGCTTGTTAATTTGAGTTGTTTCTATCAATTTCTACATAGATCTATCTATATCTCTAGGAAGATTTGTAAAGTTCGCTTCTTTTGCTTCTTGTGGATTGATTTTTGTTGTTGTTTGTTATCATGAAGGGCTTGGAAGAAAATCGATTCATGCGTTTGGCTGATGAAGAAGGGAAGAAAGAGGATGTTGATGAGACAAGGGAAAAGATGAGAAAGAAAAGAACATCAAGCTATGGCAGTATTCTGTTTGGGAGATACACTAGGCCTGCAAAGAATTCCGACTTATTATGAGAAATTTTTTGATTTTCGAACCACACTTGCATTTCTCTTGTTATTTATTTGTTTTTCAAGTGAAGATTTTATTTGTTCACATGACCCAAAACTAAAGAAGTATCTCAACTCTTCCAGAATTTGTATATTTCATTACTTTTGGTGTAGTCCGTTACTCTTCTTCTTCCCTCCGAATGTAGGTTCAAAATTGTCTTCTTTGAAAATATTTCATTTGCTGAGCCAAGTAATTACTAATACAACCGTTACCACGGTGGGATGGCCGACCAAAAAAGAATCTGAAGATGGGGTTTGTCTACGACTACTTTCCCCCCGTTTCAGAAAAAGTGATATTTTCGTTCCGATTCAGAAAAAATGATACTTTCGGCCCATTTCAGAAAAAGTGATACTTCGCCCCGTTTCAGAAAAAGTGATACTTTCGCTCTGTTTCAGAAAAAGTGATACTTTCGTGCCGTTTCAGAAAAAGTGATACTTTCGCCCCGTTACAGAAAAAATGATACTTTCACCCCCGTTTCGGAAAAGTGATACTTTTGCCCCTTTTTAGAAAAAGTGATATCACTTTTTCCGAAACAGAACGAAAATATCACTTTTCCGAAACAGAACGAAAGTATTACTTTTCCCGAAACAGAGCAAAAGTACCACTTTTCCTGAAACATAGTGAAAGTATCACTTTTCTTGAAACAGAATTGAAAATATCACTTTTTCTGAAATGGAAAATTAGTCGATCCATAGACCAAAATATGGTTGCACGATGTGTTACGCATCCTTTGTGGTGGTTTTCATAATGACTATGCATTCAATTTTCGCGAATTGTGCCTAAAGTGAAAATATCACTTTTCTTGAAATGGAGGGAGTACATCGTTTTATTAGTTGCAACGGAAAATTAGTTGATGCATAAACCAAAATATGGCTACATAAAGTATTATGTATGCTTTGTGGTGGTTTGCATAATGGATATACATTTAATTTTCTAAAATTGTGCCTAAAATGATAAATACCTCCGAATTTTTCGTAAAAATTGTAGATTTGATATTGTTGTTTGTACTCGTTGCGTAGATTTTTTTATAACCTTTCCAACGAGATAAAATTTGTAAAATTCCAAGGCACGGATTTTTAGATATGTTATATTAAAGTTTGGTTGCCAATTATACCCCTTAAAAAATAGGGTACATAAAAAATTATAACAAAATTTTACACTTATATCTATTTTCATTCCTCTTTGGTTTATTTACGAAAATGTCTAATACTTATTGCCCTTCCTTTTTAGTTTATTTACGAAAATATCTAATACATATTGCCCTTCCTCTTCGGTTTATTTACGAAAATTTCTGAAGGAAAAAATGAAAAAATATGATTTAGAGGGGCTCTTTTGACATTTCATTGTTGATTGAAAATGGTTTGGGACACTAAATCCAATCTTTTTGTGTCAATTGATGACTTACAATTTACAAAAAAAATGGTCATATAAAGGTCCTCCCTCGCTTCACTCGGTCGGCCCAATGAAGTTTCAAATCCAGACTGAATGAAGTTTTGCTTTATTGATTCTCCAAACATCATCACACAAAGGCCAAATTAAGACTCGACACTTTCATGCATAATATAAAAGTACTACTAAGGCGAACACTGCCCGGTAACAAAATAAGAACCATTCTCACAAATACAATCTGTAACTGTAAGAAACTAGATATGGCCCGTGCTGTAACGGCCCGGGATTTGGTATTGTCAAACGCATTCCACGTATGTCGTATTAGGTCTAATGCCGATTTAATCAATATTGCAGTGAAAAATATTGTTATTTCGATTACCCTGCAATAAGTAGGAATTTGTGTCGTTCACCTTCGCAATATAATCTCTTACATCTTTATTATGAGACTTTAGCTTCAATGAATGATAAAGTGCTTTGTCAATGCATGCCTTGCAAAGGTGCGAAGTATAGCTTCTTTAGATAGTGAGCCTGCCACCGCCTAGTGTTTTTTCAAAGATGATCCTAGTCTAATATTTTCTTTTGGCGGGCCGCATATGTGACGGGGAATACACACTTCTCAATTTGTTGTGTTAGAAAATTCTAACCTATTTTCAGACATCATCTTTCTGAGTATGGATTCAATATTCAATACTGCGGTTATTTTTCTCTGCCTTGACATCATCCTTTTATTTGTTCTATTTTATCACCGTTCGGTGTCAAGGTGATGTACAAAACATGGTTGCTCCTGCAGTTCCCTTCTAAAAGGGATTGCCACCCCCTCTATTCGACATGTATTTCGATGTTCTTCGCGATGGCTCTCTGAGTTGTTTATGAGCTAGGTCATGTAGACATTTTTTACTCCTTGCGAGGCAATGTGTAATTGGTTTGACTGGTCAGTATGCTAACCGAGTCCTTTTTCGTTGTTGAGGGTATTATTTTGCTACATATACTTTGATAAGTCCTCATATGTGGGAGGCAATGATACTTTCTTTTGAAGTAGTTGTTCATATGGATGATAATTTCCATAGTTGAATTACATCACATGATGTGTGTATTTTTGTGGCTCCCGGGGGGTTTTGTGCATGCTAATGGTCCAACCATGGGTGACAAAGCCAAGGAGTGATCAGTTCCTTAATTGGATAGGGCATCTCTTATGGTGTTGGGCTTTAGGCGTAGCACGTTCCCCTTCTCGCCTTGGTCTGGTGCCTTTATGGGTTTGGTTTTTTAATAGTGTCCTGTTTAGGTTACACTTGACCCAGGGTTAAGTGATCAGTTATGTGAGTCACTTGTTTATTAACCATTGTTTGGAGGGAAATATCTCAGTCAAGTGATTCTTGCCTTACCCAAAGGTAAGTACCTTGATTCTGGATATCTCTTGTTATGGCAGGACATCATCCGATTTCGTGATTGTGATGGCATTACCTTAGGTTTGTTCCCGTCTTAGGTAGCTTAGAGTGTCCCCCACTTCATCTTGCTTCATTCGGCTAGATGGAATTGCCTTAGGTCTGTGTCCGTCTCGGGCAGCTTAGGTATTTTACCCGCATCATTCATTGTAGAATGGAAGGTATGGCTAGCACCGTGCCATGATCTTGATGGGCTTTTGTCATAATGCAAATGTGATATGATTATGCTATATGCAAATGCAAGAAAAGATAAAGCGAAAAATTAAAGCAAAAAATTGTGAGAGAAAAAATAAACTAACTAAAATCAAAGTAAATGAAATGAGCATGCAAAAGGATTAATTTTATTATTCTCAAAAGAGGGTTTATAAGCCCTTAGTACATTTAAGTAAGGTTCATAATTTGTCTTCCTAAGCAATAAGTTGTTTAAGCATTGTATTGCTTGAGGTATTTGATATCCAGGGGCGTTCTAGTTCTTCCCCATTGGGTTTGAGCAATTTGTATGCTCCATTGCCTGCCTTGGCGATGACTGTTAGTGGTCCTTCCCAGATGGGAGCAAATTTTCCTGACTCGCGCTGGTATGGCGGGATCTCGCGCCAGACTTTGTCGCTTGGGCTAAATTGCCTCTGATGAACACGTTTATTGTATTCTCGGGCTAACTCCGATGGTAATTTTCCATTCTCTGTAGAGTTATTTCTCGGTTTTCCTCGAAATCGTCTAGCTTGGCGAGTATCATGTCCGAGGTGAGGTTCTTTTCCCAAGCCTCGGTATTTGTCGTTAGGATCATCGCTTCAGTTGGTATGATCGCTTCTATACCATATGTGAGAACGAAGGGGGCCGTCCTTGTTGCTCCTCCTCGTGTGGTCCGATAGGCCCGTAGTACATTATGTAATTGTTCACATCGGCTAGTCCCGTGTCCTCCTAACTTCATCTCTAGCATGTCAGCGATAGCTTCATTAGGGTAACCGTATAGACTTCGGGGAGTGGAGAAGGCATTATGCTCCTGATTTTTATCGCCGAGTGAGATTCGGTTATAACCCGAGTATCCGTCCATTAGGGGCAGTAGTCCGTATTCAGATGTGGCTTCCACAAGCTGATCGATATTGGGAATCGGAAAGCTGTCCTTTGGACAATCCCTATTAATTCAAAGTCATACTCCTTCATTTTTCTTCGGTATTATCACCATGTTGGGTATTTGTTCTCCTCGGACGACTTATGATGCCTCCGTTTTCTTTAGTTCATTTTGAATCGCCTTGCGATACTTCCATATTATCACCATGGGGTCCGTCTTTCTTAGACTATATTTAAAGCCCAAGATCGCGTAGGCCTCTGGGACTTTTCCGATCTTGGCACATAATTTTGTCCAACGAGTTACCAGAGAGCGGAGCGACTCGTTCGGTCCCCTGGCTAACTGGAACAACATGTCAATCTCGGGTTTGACTCGGTTGTTATGTATGTATGTTTCTAAGAAAAACTAGGATAGATGGTCAAACGATTTAACCGATGCCTTAGGCAGGTTATTGAACCACATTAGGGCCTCGTCTTTTAGACTGGCTGGAAAGAACCTACACATCACTACCTCATAGTTACTCCACTGCGTCAACGTCATGCGGTAGGATCTGAGATGTTCGATTGCATCGCCGGTCCCATTGAAAGGAGTTGCAAACGTTGGGAGCGAGCATTTCCTTGGAAATGGTTGGGCTAGTAGACCTTACGAAAAGGGACACTGTCAAGCCTCTTGCAGTACTTCCTTCAACTTTTTGCCTTCTTGTTTTCCTGTAGCCTCTCTGCACATCGCTTCGAGTTGACAGAGTCGGGCTTGTAATTGGTCATCATTGTGCCTCGTTTCGGCCTTCTTCCTTCGTCCTTGCGCTCTTTCGGGCGAGTAGGAAGCTTCTGGACGGCGATATCTTGATCGCCCTGAATCCTCATCCGATTGTTCGGCGTACGTCACTATTTTAGAATGAGTTGACTTTGAAGTCACCCCTCGCTTGGGGTCTATGACTGCGCGGTTCTCGGCCATGCAGTTGGTTATTACTTCGTCCTCCTTTTTCTTTTCTCGTCTATGCTTGGGATCGACATCGGATGATCCTTCGGACGGGATTTCTTCCTCGTTTAGGACTTCTCGGCTTCCTTTCAGAAAACGCTCTCTTGTTTCCTCATCCGAGGTGTCAGGGATATGCACTCGCTCATCGTCCTGTAAGTTCTCAAAAGGATTCTCCTCATCGGGGGTCTCCTCTATGGTGGTTAGTGGCACCTTTTTCTTTGTTTTGCGTTTCAGCCTGCGGTTTCTCCGTTCTAGTCTCCTGTTGCGTCTCTCTAACTTTTTCATTCTCTCATCCTGCGCCTCTTGAGCTTCAAGATGGCTGCGATAGTAACAGCGGTATCGTCGAGGTTAGAAGGTTCGCCTTCCTTCTCCTCATTGTTTACTGTTTGCCTTGGCAAACGATTCAACCCTCCTGGTTGAGTTAAATGGATATCATTCTGTCTTTCGAAGGGATTTCCCTTTTCGTCAGAGCTAGAGTTATCGGTTAACCTCTCCTGATATTAGTTATCGGGTTGTCCCTCTCCTGGGAGTACACTGTTGTGCATAGTTTCACCGAGCTCCATCTCGTCTAGGCCTCCAGATAGGGATCCACCAGTTTCACCTTGGCTCGTACGAGTGGATCGTCTCGTCACCATCGCCTTATCTGCGATATATGCAATAATGCTCAACTTGTCTTTTCTTACAGAAAAGTGGGACCCTAGATTTGCCGGTCACGTGCAATTACTAAGTCATAGTTCAGACTGGACAGATAAGTACATGAAGACTTTGCAGTAAATTTTGGAGACATGCGAAGATGTCAAAACATTCCCTACTTGCACAAGGTTTTGGTGATGGGAAAAAGGTGTTTTGCTTGTCTCTCTACTTGAGAAAAATGCCCCCTTCTACACGTCATACCTTTATTAGGAAAAAGCCAAGTTTATGCCTATTGAGCATATCTTCCCATTTTAGGAAATATTTCTCATCGACTTTAAACTTTTGATTTTGAACAAACTTTGAGTTTGATGAATGATTATGTGCTCGTTAACCCTTCCCCTTGACTTAGAGTTAGATTTCTAAGAAGAAGATTGTGGATTATCTTGAGTTTCTTAGAAGATGAAGAACATCATGAATAATTTGTCCTTTCAACTTTCATAGGACAATATTTTCCCTTATGAAGTTTACTGACTTAAACTTCTTCCCAGCCCTTTCATGGAGGAGATCGTTTGAGTGCCGAAGTGTTTAAAACTCCATTTTCACTCCGATCTTCAACTCTCCTGAGCATCTTGAGGAAGATATAGGAAATCTTAAAATAATGAAAATTTTGAAGAAAATCAGTGAAAAGGATGTAGATCTGTTGATTTTGAGGGTCTTCAAGACTTTACAGATCGTGTAGACTGTGTCGAGTCCGAGCTCTACTCATAAATTCTAACAGAGTTCTACACAGTGGTATGAAAGCCACTTCTCTCAAGGAGATTATGAAAACAATATAGAGCTGTTACTAGGGAGGTAGAATAGATCTTCATACCTCCTTGTTTCTAGCGCCAAAATGTAGTTGCATCTTTTCTGATGACTACACCCAAGTAGATCTAAAAGCTGTAAAACTACTAACATTCAAGAATCAAAGATAAACAAGATGTAAAGAACATGAAAGTAAAGATTAACACAAGCATATAACGTGGTTCGGCCATGAAGACCTACGTCCACGGGAAAGAAGATGTTTTCTTTATTGATTAGGGTCTTACCCTTGAAAGAGCTACAAATATCACTTAGATTTCTCGCTCTCTCTTTATCTAGATCTCTCTCAGGAATTCTCTGTAGAAAGACCATCTAATATTACATAACATAAGTTGTCCATTTCCTTCTACATGGACTGGTATTTATAGGAAAATTAGACTCGTGAAGGCCTGGTCTCGCCGAGCTGATGGAGCTATCGTACACCTCCTCGATACTTCGGACGAGCTCTATACAATCCCTTGTGATGGTCTCCTTGGTTCTCCCTCCGAGTTATCTCGCCCTGTTTGTCATCGTGTAGCTCTTCCTTGGAGAACCTCGTGCTGTATCACCTCTGGGTTATAGTATAGATTTCCCGAGCCTTATGATACGATGTAGATTCGCCCACGTCTCTTCTGATCCTTCATTAAATGCGGTCCCTCTTTTTAGACTTGACCGTCTGGATCGATTAAACCACTCCTCACACGCGTCATTCATGTAACGCTTGTAGCAGGTGTCTCGATTCAGATGAAACCAGCTTTATAGAGTATGATTCGATGTTTCCACCTTATCATCTTATCATGAAATCATCCCTTGAGATGTTGACACGTGGCCATCGGGTTATTTACCCTCACAATTTATTTAATGCTTAGAAAAAAAATTAGAAAAACAGAAAACTCATATTCGTGGGAAAGAAAAAATATTAATTAGGACATCATATTACAGAGTCTCAACCTGTACCATAATGACACATGTTATTTCTAGTAATTCATCAGAAGACTAGCTAGTAAACATCTAACGACGTACGTGATATGAGTATAGTTTTTGTAATGAGAAAGCTTCTCAACTTCATCAAATATGTACAAATCAGCTTTTACTTTGGTTACAGTAACAATTTACATAACTCTATTTTGGTGGAGGGATTTTAGACTTTTTTTTTCCTTTTTTAATTAAAAAAAATCTTTTTCATTAATGGAAATTCGAAATTACAATAAGTTTAAGATTGAATGAGAATACAAATTAATAAAAACATACCGTAAACATATAATATCGTACCCGCACAACCCATTTTTACTCATTTCTGGTCTGAATAACAAAGGCGGTCAGACTGCTTCTCGGAATTTGTTACAGTGAAAGTGGCAGTAGGCTTATTATAAAAAAATTTCTTTTTTATGTCATTGGGTTGGGTTACACACGAGAATAACATCCTAGTCTTCTAGGAGTTTATCAGAAAAGGGCGACCGCCATTAATGGATAACCTTGTCCATCATCTTCAACCAGGTATTCCTTCTTCACATTACAAAATCCAATTAAAGCTAGGTTTAGTTCTCTGTTCTGTTCCTTTTCCACTAGTTCTTCTTTATTTGATAAAATCATGTGGGTTGTCCGAATTTGAAAGCTATTACTGCATCTAGAACAGTCGATTTCAAAACTCGTCAATAATCAGCCATCAGTTTCTTCTCCGATCCTCTTAAAACCCAAATTGTTTTTTTATGCCCCTTATATCTAAAGGGATTTATGGAATAGAACTACCAAACTTCGTCTCAAGGAACCCATTCGTCCTGACAATGAGCTTAAAACCCAATTAATTACTTCATTGGATATCCTTAAGAGCATTGTTCATGATGATACAAATGTCAGAAAAATCCTCTACTTGGATTCATAAGGTAAATGTAGTTGAAATTGATGGTCAACCTAGAGCTTTTGATATATGAATTCTACCTCAGAAACTGAATTTGAGCTGCAGAACAGATCAGACTGACATTTTAGGGGTTTCAACAAGAATTATTTGCTCATTTCCTGTTTCTTAGACCAATTGATCATATTGATTCCGGTATTGAGAATTTTAGCCCTAATTTTATGCTTTAAATATGAAGTTAGCGTATTGATTAGGAATTCTTATGTGTTTTAGTTTTGATTTTTTGACAAAGGAGGAAAAATTTAAAGAGAAGAAATATGCAGGGATCATCTTGCTGGGCTTCATGCTGTGCAGTGTGTTCATGCGAAGCTTGTCAAACAGTTGTATCAAGCATCAGTAGATGTACATTCTGCTTGAATTGCGTATTGTGGTATTTTTGCTTTCTCTCTTATCATTTCGTGGATCCTCAGACAAGTTGCTGCTCCACATGGAGAAAGTCCCATGTGTGTCTCATTTTTTTAATTTTACTTTACGATTATTGCAGAAGGACCCTAGGGACGTTCGCACCATGGTGGATGGATGAGGAAGGTTGTTAGTTGGTGTCATATCGTAATTATTATGTTTTTTCTTCCAAATGGGATGGTCAGCTTTTATGGTGAGTGGCTTTCATATTTAGCTTGTATTTTATTGCACACACTTTTACTTTGTAGAATCTGTCACCGACCTTCCAGTATCATCTTCAACTAGGTATTCCTTCTTCACATTACAAAATCCAATTAAAGCTAGCTTTAGTTCTCTGTTGTGTTTCTTATCCACTATTTCTTCTTTATTTGATAAAATCACGTGGATTGTCTGAATATGAAAGCTATTGCTGCATCTAAAAGAGTCGATTTCAGTAATCATCCATCAGTTTTCTTCTCTGATCCTCTTAAAATCCTAAGACCCGATTTTTTTTTTTTTTTTTTTGCCCACTTGTATCTAAAGGGATTTAGCAAACTTCAACTTAAAAAACCCATTCGTCCTCACAGTGAGCTTAAAACCCAATTAAGTACTTAATTTAACATCCTGAAGAGCATTGTTAATACTGGTACAAATGTAAGAAAAATCCTCTTGATGTAGTTGAAATTGATCGTCAACCTGTATCTTTTGAGATATGAATTTTACCAACTCTTTAGTTTATTCCGAACTTGTGTATTGAATGACTGAATTTCAGCTGCAGAACAGATCGAACTAATTGATCATATTAATGTCGGTATTGAGATTTGTTGCCTTAATTTTAAGCTTTAAGTATGAAGTAAACATATTGATTAGGAGTTTTTGTGTGTTCTGGTTTGGGTTTTTAGACAAAGGAGGAATAATTTAAAGAAAAGAAATATTTGGGCAGCTTCTTGCTAGGCTTCATGTTGTGCAGAATCTGCAGTACCTGTAATAGGTGTTGGTGCAGAAGCAGAAAAATGAGACATCCCAAAAGGGATCTTCTCAGTGCAACTAGAGCTTCAAGTTGGCTCTTCATCCACATTCATTTCATCTGGTATAGCAATTTGTCGTCCATTTTAACCAATCTTGTACATTCTTTTTCCCTCGACTTAGTATCATGTCCACGAAAATTACTTTTATCATCTCCACTATACCCCAAGTTCTGCAGCAGCAAAAATTTTTGTGGAAATTGCTGTGCCAAAAATAGTTGAGGCTGCATCACCAGCAAGAACAGATGTTTCTGTAGTCATTTCCTCATCGTAACTAGGGTATCTATCTGATTCTTCACCCACATACACGTTATCAGGTTCAGTCATATTGAATCCTCTATGGTGGACTGATTCTGTAGTATCTGGAGTTTTTGCGTTATATATAGCAGTTGAATATGTTGTTGAGTTTTGGGGAGAATTGCTTGGAACATTCTGTTGCAGTGACTGTAGCTTTTCGTTCAGTTTCTTTTCGGAAATCCTTTTCCCCCAATGATTGTATGATGGGTTTTACATCTGCTTCCTTGGCACCTGCTAAGCTTGTTAGGAACGTTTTTTGTGCTAATGAACACTTGGGGTTAATGATTCTACTTAGGAACGTTTTTTGTGTGCCTAAAGTAGACATAAGATTATCTTCTACTGATGGTTCAGCTATAACAAAGATTGGTATTCATTGTATTCAGACAGTGGTGTGGAACTTTCTTCCATGTTTACTGGAATTTCATCAGAATGAAATTTTTGCGTTGCTAATCTCATTTAGTGTAAAGCATTCTAAGTACTAGGAATAGGATTAGTAGGGGAAATGTGAATGATGAATAGAGACTTTGAGCGATACAGAACAATCCTGCCACGGAACTAATGTTTGAAAAACCGTTTCGACTATAACTGGATTGGGGACTGGGATGAGACCATGTAGTATGCAGAATCCAATGTGCTATGTCAACCTAACTGTTTTTTTATTTTATTTTATTTGATTAGCACATCCTTACTACGACTCAATAGCTACTCACTAGTTCACAACTCAGGCGTCTAACATTTTCCCTTTGGATGCAGATGACATAAAAATTTTGTTTCTTCTCATGCAGGACATATACTGTTAGGATGCAGATGACTCACTTTTCGATACTGCACTACTTTCAGCAGTTGCTGCATTCTCTAGCTGTAAGCAGCCATTTCTTTTTAGAACTTTCAATTTTGTGGAGATGCTATATCTTGTCTTTACTTATCATGCAAGGAATCTTGTTTCTTTATGATGCAATTTTTTGTTTTTGATGAATTCTTTATCATGCAATTGCATGATATGTTATACTAGTTGCCACAGTTCAAACTGTTAAGACGCCACATTCCTTCACGCCTGGGAATGAGGGGTTAAACTCTGAGGTTTTCTGGTTGGCAATGCATGTATATGAGTTAAGAGGACTAATGCCGATAACATTTATCATTTAATCTTCTTTTCATTTGCAGTGTGCATCCCTGTCTTGTCTATGAATGATGATGGGAAAGATTGTCAGTTGGATACAAGGGGAACAAGACAGTACACATGCTACTCAATTAAGAAGGGAGGAAACTTACTCTGAACTGCATTCCATTCTCATTGACATATCTTGGCAGACCCTAACTCAGAGGAAGAATCCATCATGGGAACTCTTGTGGCAGCGGTGTTGGATTCGTCTAATAAGCTTATCTCTCTGTTCAAACCTGGTGGACCTTTGCTTACCTCCACGTCAGTAGTTCAGGTTTTTTTTCTCCTTATTAGTTCATCCACTCGGTGGCATTTCAGTATTTAAGTTTCATTTACACCTAAAGTGAAAGAACTCGATGCTTGCGCAGTTGCACCCTTTTACCTTTCTTCCTTCATAGTTTTTTCTTGTTACATTGTCAGACCCAATTTGTTCTAGGACTTAAGCAGCATGTATATTACTCACATATATATGATCAAATGAATTTTCCCAAGGATAATCTCGATATTTGTCATCCACCCTTGAAAACAACCATATCACTAACACCCCTTACCCCACAGATTTTTAATTTATTTATTCCGAATTCACCACAACATATTTGAATCTTTTCATGGTCCTTGAAAGATGAGAGGATTGTCATACGATGTAAAGGTGTAGAATAATCTAAGTTTTGGGTTCAGTTGCGCGGTATAAGAAACGTGTAGTTTGGTATGGTAACTAGTAAAATGTTAGGCAACTGATCCATTCCAAAAGGAAACCACCAAAGCAGCATACTAGATGGTTTAACATGTTCCAACACCATCATTGATAACCTTATCTCTGTATGGTCGTGATGCTAGTGACAAAACTCTGTTTGGCCATTCAGCTTATGTAGCTTGACTAGTTCCCAGATAACTATTCGGTAATATCAATCGAATAATAACTGCAGGGTTGTGTTGGACTTGCCAAGGATAGAGAGAAGGAGCTTCACCTAATTCTGAAGGAAGCCATTTCAGATATGGAAGGTGATAAGGTTGTTGAATAGTCCAAGAGAAAAATCCTCGTGTTAAAAGCAGCTAACAGTTTTGGCTCTAAAATTATGCAAAGTTTATTTATTCTTCTGTTTTACATTTTTTCCTGGAGTGCAGTAACTTCAGGAGGTGAATTTTGATCTTCATGTCTGGTAATCTTAATTTAAGAACTGAAACTATATGGTGTTCCATTTTTTTTACCTGCTGCATTATCGTTTTAAAGTCAAATCGACTCCTGTTGATGCTGCTTATGTTTTTGTAAATGGCTAGGTTGTGGTTATATTAGTCATTAGGTTACTCTCATTTTTGTCACTCATTATGTCTACTTCATTTGTTACTCATTGCAACCTATTCATTGTAAAGGAAGAATATGTTGAAACAAGGAACAACTTCATTTAACTCTAAGAAATTAAATCTTCACTTTGAAAAGAAAAACAATTAGATGGACCATGAAGATGAACAAAAGAGAGTAGATCTGGCTGTTGATATTTAGGGTTAGGGTTTGGATTGTTTTTCTTGAATACATGTGAAAGGTTTTGAAGGGTTGGATTACCCTGTAAGGAGATGGCCAATGGCAAACCCTAGAAGCAAGCCACACCTTAGGGCCCATATCCAGGCCCAGGCCCGGATGGATCCGTTGAATTTTGCCAACACTCACCATCAGAATTCATTTCCTCTCTCCACCAAGTGAACTCGGCCGAGACCTGTAAGTGCGATTCTAAAACCCTAATAATTTATTTTCATTTTCTGTATCAATATTTCGTTCTTTATACTTTGATTCGGAATCGGATCATCAATGGAGGAGATTTGAAACCCCTTTCTCTACAGAACCCTTCTTTCCTTTTTCCTATCAAGGTTAGATTTTTTTCAATTTCAAAAACCACATCAAATCCAGATTCTATTTGTCACTTTGCTTGAGCTTATGGATCCTTTCATTTGCTAGTCATAAAACCCTTTAACCCAAATCTGATTATTTCAATTCTAAAGAGGTCTCTGTACTTGAACTTGTCAATGTCTTATCTACTGACCCAGATATCCTATATAGGAGTTTAGAAAACCTTATGATTCTTTTTTTTTTTCAATTTCATCATGAACATTGTTGGTACTGATGGATACACATTTGCCGTTCTCAATTAAACATATGTTAGGGTGCTAGTGGTCTAGGGGTCAAACCACACTAAGTGAAGCTCAACATACAGGTTTTGAGAGATGAAGGTGTCGCTCAATCAAAATAATGTCAAGTTTCTAATCAACCAACCGACATCACTGATGAGCACTAGTAATTTTAAGGACATGTCACAAGAGGTTATGGGTATGGGTTTTGAGCTTTACAAAACTGCATTGCTTAGTGCTATTCATCACAGCGAGGAAATGGGGTTGGTCAGAAGCTCAAATTCAAAATGCATTTATGTTACATCCGTAGTGTATGAAGCACTCCGAGAAGAAGATTTCGATGACAATGGATTACCTTGTGAATCGTATTGCCAGATGCCCAATGATTTTGCATTATCTCTTGGAGAAGACGATTATACGGAGGCTTTTTGTTCACCAAATTTCAGCAGCTAGGGGTCTGATAAAGGATAAAATCTTCTTACAAACAATTTTGCATATGGGTAAGGAGTCTTTCCTAGGCAAGTTTGTCAGCAAGTATGAGCAAGAAGCTCCTGAACTATTGAAGGTAAATCATAGTTAACAGTCTACGACTTCTTAATCAATTCAGGAGATGTGAATATGGAAATTTATGAATTATAATTTATGTTAGTCTTTCTTCTTAACCTGTATAACTTACCAATCTGATGAACTATTCTCTATGTCTCCTTCAGGTCAAAGAACTCTCATGAGAAATTGTTGGCTGATGTAGATGTAACAGCTCAATAATACTTTCACAAAATTTCTCTGGGAAAGGTAATTCCCTCTTAACGTTTTCTTCATGCTATGTTCATCATTTTACAAGCCTCTTGGAACACTCACAAATTCTAAGATAAAGAGGATTGTGTAATGCTAGCTTTGCAGATACCCAGTGTCATCCCTGTGTGGGAGCTTGTCAAAAATATTACCCCTGTCTCTCTACCAGGATAGCTAGAAATAGTAGTCTCTGTATCTGCTAGTATCATGCAATTTGGTTTGCTATGATATGCTGGAGTAGCATTAGGAGTATCCTAAATACAACAACCAAATGCTAGAAGCAATTTGGTTTGCTATGAGCAACAAGCTCCTGAACTTTTGAAGGTAAATCATAGTTAAACAAATCACTGCTTCTAAATCAAATTAGGAAGATGTGACATTCCTGTAGATGATCTGAAATTTTCAAATTACAGTTTATGTTAGTCTTTCACAGGGTATTGACAGGCTAGTTTTTTCATATTGATTGACAACAAAGGTGTATATATCTGTATGGGTCAGTTGCTTTATGCATTCGACCAACTCTTAGTTTATCTATAACTTCTGTATTAGGTGAATGGATTTCAGCTGTAGAACAGCACGAACTGGCATTTTAGGAAAGCGGATATCTCATATTTGTGGTTTGTTGTATGGTTCATAAGTTTTATGACCTTATTTAGGCTCCAATCAAGCTCTCTTTCTATTGGGAAGAATCAAATTATCAAAATGAGACCCTTCCAAGAATCAAATTAGTTACTTGTTCGAATACTTACAATTTATTTTTCGGGAAGCTCTTAAGCTTCTTTTTGTATGCTTTTGTATGTTAGAAAACCAAACTGCTGGCATTCAAAACATAATTTCTCGCTGCAGCAACATTTTTGCAAGTGACTGCAAGGGATTTCTAGGTGCAGTAACGTTTTGTCTTTACTCACATTTGAATCTATTAATCCAGTTAATAACTATATATTTTTCTTCTACACGTTCTAATTTTTGGATCTGCAAATATGCCAAAGTATTGATGTCTTGAAACTAGAAACAAGTTTTCGTTATAGGCTCTCACCAACCATGAATTTCCTTGTGAATGAAATGGGTTATGAGTCTTATGACTTATAATTCATTGATTATTGCTGAAACCCCAGTGATTTTACATCCTTGTGAATGAAATGGGTTATGAGTGTTATGACTTGTGATTCATTGATTATTGCTGAAACCCCAGTGATTTTACATAACAACTTGTAGGACAAGATTATTTTTAGGTGCTCTGTTATCATAATTATAGTCTCCAAGGGTCTGGTTAAGGTAAAACTTTCTCTGAGGTTACTTTCTGTAATGACAGATAAGTCCTTTTCGGACAGGTTTTTGAAACCATATGAACAAGAAGCTCCTGAATTGATGAAGGTATTCGAACATCAGTTGAACATCCGAGAGCTGCTTCTGACATGAAGGGTTTGAGGGGTCCATGACTCGTTGCAAGTATGTAGTCTTTGTTTTTTTGTTTAGTTGGTGCCTCTCTTTAACGTTTTAGTTATAGGCTTATTTATGTTTGTGTATTGGTTTCGAAATGAAGATTGTTTTATCTTTGATGTACACGAAGAATTTATGTCATATTAGTTGTTGTATCTAGAACTACTTTACGAGATGCCTGAATTTCTGTTGTGATACCGAAAGAAGTCAATTTTTGGGAGGGTATGTGATGGGTTGCCCATGCATCAGTATGATTGATTAGGGTGTTCATGTACAGTACTTAGATTTCAATCAAGCTCTCTATATGTCATCGTGAATCAAGAAATTCAACCAATCAAGTTAGTTCTTTGTATAAAACTTATGCCTTTTTTGTACAGAAGCCTAATCATAGTCAAAATGATATTGAACTTAGTAAATTGGTTTTGGTAATTTCTAAGAAAGCACAAACGTTCATAAATTATCAAATGTGCATTTGAACCGAAACTCTGCAGTCGGATAATACCTAGACCCTTGATGGAAGTGCCAGTGTGATATGCTGAAGTCTTTTGGTGTTCTTGTTATAGACTAGGCTTCTCGTTCTTGCTGACATTGTTCGTAAAGGAATGCTGTTAGGTCTTTGTAAATGCATCACATATATGCCTGAAAATCGAAAGGCTGGCATTATAATTATCCTATTTAATGTTACAGGCGAGTTCAATGGAACTGGAACCACTACTGTGAAAGAAACAATGTAGAGTGGAATTTTTATACTTGCTTACTGTAGAATAGTGGATATAAAAGTCGGGTGTTAGGCGGTTATATCTTGTAAGCGACTGCATGGGATATGTGTGCAAAACTTTTAAGATAGAAAATTTGCTCCAGCTGTCGATTCCAGTGGAGAGAGCTGGTATTAATGATCAGTCTGTTGTTTCTCCAGCTGGTGCTGAGATATGGATGTTAAATAAGATTACCAAATTCAATGTCAAATATGATATTCAATGTCAAATACCATAGAACCTCATGCTTTGCTTGCATGTGCTTGTATGCTGTGGAGGAAGGAACTTCATCCGACTATGGCAGCTCGAAATCCGAAGTTACGGAAG
>JAJJMB010000969.1:162941-198729 GCA_023531105.1 Papaver atlanticum | reverse complement strand
GATTATATTCTTTGATTCACGCGGTGCAATCTTATAGAGCAGTTAGGCGATGAATTGAAATGTTCGATGATCTGTGGTTGACAATATACCTAGTGGTTAGAGCTGTACTATCAAAACCGTGCAATGCCATTGCTTGGGATGGTGCAAAAGCTTCCTTAAGGGATGATTCATGATAACTTTGTTAGATTGAAGTGGCATATGCACAGTACTTGTGAAGATTTTTAAATTCTAGCTTATTTTGATATTCAAAAGAGAAGACTCAAACAGTTCGCCAGATTATGGTGTACTGTGGTGCTGCAAGGGGTAATCCAGGTCAGGCAGTCTAGGCAACGTGTTAGTGCTTCAGATTGTAGATTCTTAGTTACTCAGGCCATTGACCTGTGCTGCAATGGGAAATTCAGGTTACGCTGTCTAGGCAACGTCATTGGTGCTTCAGATTATAGATTCTTAAGTGCTCCGAACTTTGGCTTGGGTATTCAAAGTTGCTACATGGCTGAGGTCTCCGTTCATCAGAATGTATCCAGGATCATTGTGGTGTCGGATTCTGTAAGCGCAATTGAAGCTTTGAAGTGTGTAAATATTTCCCAGGTGGTCGAAATTCAGATGGTAAAGGGTCTGCTTCTCTCTACGATGGTATTAGGTTCCGCCATACTTTTGGCGAAGCTAATTTTACTGCCGATGCCATGTCCAAACATTGTGTCTCTTCAACCTGGTATGATAGATACTTTGGTAGGCCTGACCTCTTGAATGCTACAGAAGGCCAGGATTCAAGCTATTATACATTTAATTATTTTATTTTTTTTCTTTTCTGGCCTGCGTGCCTTTATTTCTTTGCAATTAGTAGCAAAGAAAAAAAAATTATCTGTATCAAAACAAAAAAAAAAAAAAATTGTATCTAGTAAAAATAAAAACCTGAAAATAGATAATACACAAGGGTTTAAAACGACCAGGAGTCGAAATTATTGGTTCTGGACTATTTTACTCGCCAGTGTTGATTCATCAGACACACAGTGACACCGCTGTGCAGTTCGTCAGTATATGCAGCATTATATGATATTTATAATGTACTTTAAATTGTGTCGTGACATGATAATTCTCGAATCTATTCTAATATAATGGAAACTGTCCCATTAACAGTAACTTGAAGCTTTAAATTGTGTTTGACCATTTTACCCCCGTATCTTCTCCAAGTAATAAATGTTCTAAACATATAATAAGGGTATATTAGTAATTTAGGTTGTTTGCAAACAATTTTTTCTGTTTAGAGTTTTTTTCTATCATTGTTTAGAGTTAGAGAGGCCCCAATTCACGTGGACTCAGTCTTTAGGCACGTGCGGACTTTTAGGACTATTATAAAAGGCACTCCCCTTAGTACTGCTCATGAACAGTAAAATGAAGCTGCACATTTTGAAAATCCGACTTTGCCCTCATTTGTGTAACTTTCTCAAAAATATCCTCTAAATTAAATGAGGCTAAATGGTAAAAGTACAAAATAAAAAATCCGTAGCCCTTATATCTAAAGAAAGAAAATGGGAGGGTCCCATAAATAGGTAAAAAATATTTAGACACAATCACAAGGGAGAGGCACGTGCACAAAAAAGCTGCTAAAACTTCGGTTTCCTAAATTGCCCTTATATCATGCCACGTGGGTACTGTTACACATAAAAGTCAGGGCATATTAGTAATTTGAATAATAAAAATCCGTAGAGATTTGTATTACCAAGCGGTGAATCCCAGTCCCTGTGATAACAGAAAAAAAGCTGATGGGCTTCATTTTAAGCTTACACGTGCATATGCACGTGCGGAGCAATCTTGTAGACGTATAAAAAGAACGACTCGATGGAGTTGACAATGGAAATTTCTAAAGGGTCCATATAGCTAGAGTGAGTACATATAGTCTTGTGGAGACAGAAGAATATCAAAGATAAGGAAATTAAAGTAAAAAAAAAAAGTGATGAACTTTTAATCAAATCACATATAGGTAGAGATTTGATGCACAAAAGGGTTTCGTCTTTCTGGTTTAGAAATATAATAATCACAAAATGATGAAAAATAATACACATTTTCCTCTCTTTATCTTTTACTCACAAGTCACAACTACTGGTTGTTATCAATATGTTGTCAAACTACAAGTGATGTAACCTACCCCTTCAACCATTTTTGTAAAGTTACAATTTTATGTCCCACTTACCTAACTTTGATTTTTCAAATTCCTTGTATTTGTAATAATTTTATATGGTAATAAAATCTTTTAACTCGGAACGATGACCAAGTGGTTGACACTCACCTCAAAAATAAACTGAAACCGAACGACCATAAGGACATCCTGATGGCCACTCTCACAATAAATACTTTAATCCGGTCATATATATGGATGAAATTGGTGAAATTCATGATTTTAACCTGTCTCAGGAATTAGTCTGGGTTATATAAGATGTCGCCAAGAAAAATTAAAATAAAAATACTCGTAAAGAATTTATATATTTGATGGTAACTCCTCTCGGATTTTGACTTGAATGGAATGATTACGAGGATTTCTTTTTTTGACAGCAATTACATTTGACACTCTTTTAACTTCTCCTCTAGTATTCAACTAGGAAATTGATGGGGCATGATAACTTCTTCTATGACAAACAAGACCATCTTCTCCGTGTAGGCCCTGTCGGCAAAACCTTCCATGCCTTGTGGCTTCGACATGGTGATGAACTCGTGATGTGTCATATTAAGGCACGTGCAGTAACAAGAACTCATACTTTCCAGAGACCGCTAATTTGTGTTGTTAAAAAGATGAAATAACACTAGTATAGTAGTAGTGCAACGATAGTTGGTCATTTAGGGGTACTGATATCATTTTGGTGAGTTCGAGATTCGTCAGCACCACTAATTCCATTATAGATCAAAATAGTAAATAAAAAGATAATATAGTGAAATGACACTATTTTTTGATCAATAAAAAACTCTAGTAACGGCAAGTTTCGGATTAACTAGTCTCATTTCCGGAGACAAAACCGAAAATCTTGATATGGGAAAGCAAAAGTCTTATAAGGAGTATAATCAAGTATAGTGGGCTTAAGAGCCAAAAAAAAATCGAAAAAATTAAGTTTGGTAGCCAGCTCAGCTGGGCTGGGTGTGCGATTGTACACCCATGCTTCAAGCTGGCTTCGTCCACGATCATCCCAAATAGTTTTATACAACCGTACTGTGCTATATCCAATGTTCTTGGTAAATTAACTCTATTAAATTATACTTCATCCGATTCAAAATAATAAACTGGTTTCATGTGTAAATTGTACATAAAACCAGCTTATTATTTTGAAATGAAAGAAGTGTGTTGTAAATTAGATAGCTATATGACTAATTTTTTGATATGTTGTAAACTAAATGACTAATTTTTTGAAAAATTAGGATAGTATTATAATTGTTTCACGATTCACGTTTTTGTGTACAGTAGTTGCATTTTAATTTATAATTTTTGCTTGGATACGCACACAAACAAACACCTTCTTTTAATGTTTTCCCCGGGTCTTTAAAATGTATGTATGAGATGACCCCGACATACATTGTGTCAATTCTGGTGCATATGATTTTGATTTATCTCTGGTGCAAATGATATGGACTGCAAGGCGTACTGCAACCTATATTATTACCTCAATTAATTGTACTACCTCTGATTTCTCGCACACTTTCTTGCACAGTTAACCAAGCCTTGGTTGTTAGGCTTTACAGTTTGAGGGTTTATAATGATACACGCCACCCATTTTGACTTCTTAATACTAGTCGGCTAGTAAGCTGTAATCTAATAACACCAAAACACAAAGTCGGGAAAACGATTTTCTTGTCCGCTGGTCAAACATTTTTGATCAGGTAGCATCACAAATCTACATTATAAAAATATAAACAATATTTTATTAATCTAGTACTTAAGATTAAATTTCATTTAGGGCATATTTCTGTAAGTATTATCGCACAACGTATAAATGGTTAGGTATGATGCCGTTAGATCAAAAATATTAGAGCAACGCATTGGAAAAATATCAGTGACATGTATATAACGTGTATTGGCCAAGTTATTTGAAGCCATTACTCAAATTAGAAGGACAGATGGTAAGAGTGTTTGGTGACGAAAAAATTCAACAGAAAAAAGATTGTTGATAGGCATATATGAACTTAAAAATGATCATGATAAACGATAGTGGCGTCATAACTAACAAACGTTTAGTTTCTTCTGTAATGATGTTCCTCTAGCTTTTTTTTTACTATAATGTCGTGTGTCACATTTTTAGTTATCTTCTTCCTCGTAAGATTAGGTTTTACTACATAGTACTAGTTATTTTCTAATGGTTTATGTTGCTTTCATATTCTAACTAAAATGTATGTACCATTTTTCAAAGAAAGATAAAATGGAGATGCACAAAGATTTGATCTGATTTCTCACATTCACCATCATTACTACATTTACAGGGTTGAGATTTGACATACACATATAACCTCTACCACCCATGATGTGTTTGAGATATGGGGCCGACATAAGAACAACAAATGTCAAGCTTATTTTGAGTTGAAACTGGTCCAGTCCGAAAATGCCCCAGTTCCTCCCCACCATTTCCCCGTGATACATGGGGCTGATGGTATACCGTGTATTTTTGCTTGCCCTAGTGCAAGTTGTGCAAGGCTTGACAAGCCGGCGTAAAAACTATGTTATATTTTTAGGAGATATTCTCCAGTCGACCCGGTACTTGTTACTGGAAAAGACTTTGGATTTGGATTTGGACATGGGGCTGATGGTGTAAGAGAGTGGGGCTGATGGATTTGGATTTTGGACATGGGGCTTTGGATTTGCCTAGTTTCGGAAGCATTAGGCTACTGGCATATCTCATGTTGTTGGCATATATTTGTTGCTAAAGAGTTGAGAAACTAATAAAAACAATAGTTGCGATTAACTTGTTGCCGAAGTGTATAGGAACTACTAGTTGCCTTTGACTAGTTTCGAAAGCCTTTGACAACTAATTTTTCGAGGCAGTTGCCAGATTTTAGTGGCCTTTTCTCAGGGTTTTTTTAGTGTGAGAGGGGATTCAGCCGAAGCAATTAAATTGCATAGGAATCAGATCGGTCTAGTATAATGGTAAAGTGATCGGGTGAGATTCGTCAACACCAGTGATTGAGTTAGAAACTCGTCCACACCGGATTTTGTAATGATCAAAAGAGTACTAAACAGGACTTTATCTCGGTAAGACTAAGTCTAGGAGACTCCATAGACAGCTATGTAGAACATGGATACACTCCCTTTGATATATATCAGAGTTCTTTCTGGAGATTAAACATGGCTTTCCCAAGGCAAAAAGAGATTACAGGATCTGCTTCTTCTTTTTTGGCTAGTAGGTCCAAACCTACCAAGAAGCCGTATCTTTTATCTTTTAAAGGACTGAGCCTAATTGAACTTGATGTTTGAGCCACCTTCCCAAATTCATAAATTGTGTTGGTTCAATTCATTTAACCCGTTAATAATTAGTGATTAAAACCCCTTAATTAATGAGTTTTGATGATAGCAATTAAATTTGAGGTATGATGAGATATTAGTTAATGGTGTAATTAATGAGATCTACTATTACACAAACCACACCACCACTACAAGGTCCACACTCGACAACAAAAAACCCTTTTGAAATAATAATATCAACATTCTTTGGACTAAATATTGGTAGACATAATTGAGTAGGTAATTGAGATAATGCCATTGATAATGAAATCTCAGCTTAGAATGTTTTGGAATTTACATATTATTTATTTATTTAAACAATCAAAATGTATTTTATTTCATATTATAATCATCCATAATTTTTTCAACGTTCGTATATTAGTTTGACTTATATATATATATATATATATATATATAGAAAAGAAAAGAAAATACTACAAACCATATATACTACTATCAGGGATAATACATAGTATTGAAAGACATATACGTTGGTTGATTCTGTTATGTCGAAGGATTCGACACAGGACTGCTGCAAAGTGGGTCTGTCGTGGATGATGACGAAAACCTGTTGCTGCCTTCTGTGAAATTCCATAGATCGATTTCGCTGTTATAGTCGATGACGTGAGAAGTTTGAAACATTGACGACGTTGGTCTTGTTGCTAGTTGTCGTATTTGATGTTGTTGTGGAGGAGATTGATAATGATGAAGAAGTTCTTGATTTTCATTGCTAGAAATAGAAAACCCGCCTAGACTGCTTGAATCTGTAAAACAAGCAGCAAACTGTTTTGATGTTTCAGACTGACCATTATTGAGATGAGAAGCAACAACACAGTCTAAAGCGGCCCAATCGCTTAAACCACCAGCTGGTTCATAGATATGCTCATCAATGTGATTACTTTGATTTGAAAGAATAGAAGATTCATAAACTATGTTATCCATTTCTTGATCAAGAATTCTGTTATTACTGGTATGAAGAAGTGATGATGATGATTGTAAAGTAGTTGGGCTTTCTAAAGCTGGTAGTTGCATGAATCTTTCATTGATAACTCCAGCTCCGTCATTAATTACTCTCCCGAATTGTCGAAGAAATCTCGTATTGTTTTCTGATTCTTGTTTGCATGTTCTTCCCAGATAATGAATAATCTGATCCAAAGCCCCATCGCTACTACTTGTCGAATTCAATAATTGAGTTTTTGATATCATCATTGACGACGAAGAGATAGAGTTGTTCTTGTTCACTGGTCCATCAACAGATTTTTGATGGTTTTTCTTTTTGAATACACGGCAGACCACCCATCCTTCTTCTAGGATTCCTTCTACGATCAATGAATTAGATGATACCTGGAATGGTATGAACAGTCAATATATCATGGTTTAGTTAGAGATAGTACTTTTTTTCCTGTTTCTATAAACAAAATAGTGCCGGCCATTATATATAGTGAATTACCTTAAACCAAAAAGTGATAAAACAAAAAGCACCGTATCAAGAAGTTGAAAATATAGTTAGTATACATGGCTTACGTTGGATTCAACAGCGTTGTCGTCGAGTCTGTACTCATGCATTATCCAATCTGATTTTTGTCCATGAGGAGCTCTGCCTTTATAGAAAACCAAGGTTTTTCTCATGCCGATTCGTTTGAAGCTACTGTAAATCACTTTGTCACGCCCTGTAGCTTTCCAGAAACCGGCTGCGGTTGCTCGGTTCGTTCGAGTTCCGGTTGGGTATTTCTTGTCTTTGTGACTGAAAAAGTACCAGTCATTTTGTGGTGTTGATCCAATTTTGCATTTCACTGCAGCGATAACCATACATATTTCAATTAATTATAAAACAAGCTCGATCATAGTCATTAGAATGAACACATATATATATATATAAGATGTTGAAAGAGATTAGTAAAATGAATTACGTACCTTGAATATCCCATGGTTCGAGTTTATTAAGATCAACTTCTCTGATCACATCCAAATCAATCTTTTCATAAGCAACTTTCTTCTTCAAGTAGTAATGTAGGAGTTCTTCTTCAGTAGGATGAAACCTAAAACCTGGAGGAACCTGAGACTGACCATTAACAGACAAACTCATGTCTTCTGACATGTTTTGATGAAACTCAATCTGTCTAACGAAAAAATCAGAACACAAGAGATATATAGCAATTTTACATACAACTTAAAAGAGGGAGAAGGAGAAGGGGACAAAGTAAAGGGGTTAGAGATTAGGACAGAGATGCTGCTGGTAGTCAGTCTGTGCTAAAAAGAGGTGGTGGGAAGGTTGGTTAATATATAAGAGTGGTTGAAGTCACTCATGAATGGCTCTCCAAAAATACATGAATGGCTGTATATATATATATAGAGTCAGATTTTTTGAGATTTTTTCATTTTGTTGGGCATATGGACAGAGATTATAATTACTATTCATTTATGAATAGTGTACTTGATTTTTGCAGGGAGGGTGTTAGTTTGTTTGCTATGCCCAGATGATAACCACTCACCTAGAAAGAGCGAGAGGAGAAAATGATGGATGGAGAAAGTACATGGGCCAAATAAGAGACTAGCTAGGGGTCCCTGATCGAGAACACTTTTAAGGCTACAAACAAGGTTAGTGTAGCTTCGACATTATAATCAAAATACCTCTTTTTTCATCTGGTTCTAGAAAAAAATAAAAACAGTAAAGAGTCAATTTGTACCGCATGTCAACAACAGTGTCATGCAAAAGTAGCGTTATTATTTCATTGTTTTCAATGTTTAATCTATCAGATATGCTAACTTTATCGTGGGTTGTAATAGTTTGCCCTGCGTAATACCATGGATCTCACCCAACCTAAAAAAAACGCTCCTGCTAGTCTATAGGTTGGGGGTCCCCAAGGGATATGCCACACAAAATCTACCCATATATGGTTATATTTTCAATATAGGTGTTGGAAAATAATTTTTTTAGTCACGGTACTCTTCAGGTGATGTTAAAAACTTTAATTTACTGCTGCAAGATGAAACTTTTATCACACAATTGTAACAATAATATGAAAAAACTGTGGCAAAAGAGTATAATCTCTTGCTGCAGTAATAGAAAATGGGTGCAGCAATATACTTCTTGCTACATAGGTTATCCCGGCACTAGTAGGGGTTTATGACATGTCATGCGGGTAACCTACATAGCACAACTCTTGGAAGTATATGATTACTGTTTATTGACTTAGTGAGTTAAAAAAGAGGAATCTAAGTTTTGCTTTGATAATTTTCATTTTGTTTTAATTATCATCTCAATCTCAACAAAACGGTTTTCGTCTTTTCAAAAGCTGAAATTGAGACGAAGATGAACATTAAAATCAATGATCAAGCAGGGGGATCATATAGAGATTTATATCGAGATTCATACACCAGCTGTGAGATTATTTACTTAAGAATGTTTTAGACCGTAGTTTGTTCAATCTTCAAATTTCAAACAGAAATTAAATTGGTTTTTATACAACATTATAAAATAAGCTTAGAAATGGTAAAAATGAAAGATATAATTTTTGTTTTTAGTATCACAAAGCTACTCGCGCTAAGGCTCAGATTAACCCCTCATAGGTCTGTCCGTCTCAATATTTGATTTTCGTGTGAAAAATCCCGACTAAAAAAGGCATTTGAGCCTAGTTTGTACATAAACCATTGAAGGGTTTATGTATCAGCTGAAAAGGGATCTGACTTGCAGAGAGATTGAAGGGTTAAAATAAATCGCAAGTCCATCCACCCGGCCTTTTGTGGCCTACTGTTACATCCTGCTGAATAGTTGCGTAGGACATCCCAAGTTCATTTAGTAATAGTGTATTTCATTTTTAGCGTGGGTGTTAGTTTGATTGCTATGCCTAGATAATAACCACTCACCTAGAAAGAGAGAAGAAAAAGATAAGAGGCTAGGGGTCCCTTATTGATAGACTATTTGAATAGCATCTTAGAAGTAGCTTTTCGACTTCTAGAAATCTAAAAATAAAAAATCAGTTTGACCGTTAAATTTCAAAACGAATTATAGAAGTCGAAAGTTAACTTTTTGTGAAGCAAAATAGTTTCGCTTCTGATTTTTGCTTCTAACTTCGACTTCTGGATAAACAGAAGTCAGAAAAAGATTGTATCCAAACGCGCTATGAGAACAGTGCCCAACTACAAACAAGGTTAGTGAGTGCAGTTGTACACTTTCCAAATAATAATTAAGACAACGAAAAATGCAGGTCAGGTTTCACTGCAACCTAAAAGGCTTTGTTCTTTTTCTTTGGACCCTCAAGCCGGAGATCAGAGTAAAGTAGTAGGGCATATTCGGGATGAGGCGTCTCATCATCTTCACCAACACTACTGTGCTTTCCTAGCAGCTAGCGCATTATGTATGTATTCGAGAATTCAATGGGCGTTCTTTTATTGGGTCATTTAATGGATAGTACCACCACCCAATTTTAATAAGGAGCGGTTTGAAAATTAAAAGGCCAGTACTTTGACCCACAGTTGACTATCAAAAGCTATGTTTGACCAAATTTTATATCATTTGACCCAATCTTTATCGAAAAAAACATAAATAAAACATTGTGATATTAAATATTCGACTGTTATAAAACCGTTGCCTTCGTGCTGTGATTGAATTCAGCTGTACTCATTTTATTTTATTTTATTTTTTTGATCGATAAAGAATTTTGATGTTGATGAGTTTCGAATTCAAATCATTGGTATCATCATCCAATAACTTTACCATTGTATTACAATAATATTGACTATACATTTTGTTTTAGTTATTATCATGTTCAAATCTGAACGAACTTCATCGGAGCAGACACATAGCACTTTCCTAAGGAAAATCTTCGTAAACCCTTTATGAAATAAAACATGGTTCAGCAAGTTCCAAGGTCCAAAATTGAAATAACATTCCGCTATGTCAGCAGTACATGTTTGATGTTTCACATCACCAGTGGTAGAACTAGAAAGCCAGGTAGGGATATGAGCTGGAACCAGGGTAAGCCTGGCCTGGTTCTGTTCTTGTACATCACCTTTCCTCTTTAAATTGTTCACAATGTTCCATCCGTAAAACCCGTATTCGCCTTCCTAAACATGAATCAGAACAAATAATTATGGAGTGCTTAGAAGATTTGCAATCTCATCTGCAGGGCCGTCTTACAGCATTGGGGTACCTCAAGCGACATAAAAATGGGGCTTTTTTTTGTATTACCGAACTTCCAATACATTACAACGTAAAATTTACCAGACAACAATTGATGATTCAGATGTAATATTAACAACAAAAGACGTACCCTACAACATGGTGATATAAGTATAATATCACAAAACATTTATCATTTCGATCAAGAAGATAAAATGCTAGTAATGGACGTAAAGATCGACCTTTTCACATTTATAGATGTGAACTCATTTATAATACTAGCATAGTCAATACTACGTAGCATACCTACTTCAATAGATAGCATCGCTGGCCCGTTTAATCTCTCTTGAGACATCCTTGATCGAAGGTAAAACTTGAATATCAAGGTTTATGTTCCGCAAGAGCTCTTCAAGTTTATTAAAAAGTCTTCTTCCCGTCGACTCTTCCACCTTTTGGCTCACACCTCTCGAACCCTAACAAATTAAATTACTCAATCATTATTAATCATTCAACAACATATCAATTTACAAGAGCAAGTAAATACTCCCTCCGTACCACATATATAGGCGGAGCGGGCAAGTAAATACTCCCTCCGCACCACATATATAGGCGGAGGGGGATAATTCTCTCAGATTAAGAAAATTGCTTTGAATTCATAATTTTTTATACATTTTCTTATTTTACCCTTTGTCCTATTCCCACTACAATTTTCCATGCACAATAAATAAGGGCATTTAGGAGAAAATCCATCTTTGAAATAGAACTCCGCCTATCTAGTGGAACAAATAAAGATCAAAATTCCGCCTATTTAATAGATATGGAGGAGCAACACCTTATGAGACTCATAAACCGTACAAATAGATGATGTTGATTGTGAATTTTTATCGAGATGATAACAACGATGATTCAATCTCGTTTAGCGTTTTGAAAGAAAAAGAAGATGAAAGGCAATTATGGTCCTTATGGAAGACAAAAAGACACGAAGGCTAGATATTTATTTTATTTTTTTCCTGACGTATGTATAGGTAGTGTGTCTTAATAATTTTGGGCCCCGTCAAATGGACCGTAGGCGGGGTATAAACCGGCCCTATTCATCTGGACCGAGAAACAGTACACTAATTAAATCATTCTGACTTTAGTAGCCTTAGTGGGTAGGGGTAAGCATGGGCCGGATGATCAGTTTTCGTCTCATCCGCATCCAATCCAATTCATTACGGATTTCAAATTTATCATCCGCATCTGATCCAGCATCTAATGGATGCACGAATGGACGGATTGGATGCGGACAATCCAATGAATTTGTTTTATATTTAAAGACAACAAGTTTATGGATGGTTTTAGAAATAAAACTACATCATTTAAGGGTTTAAAATTGGATTTTAGTGTTATGCTTCGAAGTTACCGAAAATTTGAAGAAGAAGAAAAACCCGGCCCTTTTAAAATAAGTAATAAGATTTTTTTTGGTGCACTTGGGATCAAGTATGTCCATACATATATTGGTCTTCTATCTTGTAAGCTCATCAAAGTACGACATGAAAAGAATACCTAATTTTGAAAATAAATAAATATACTAACTTCATCTTTGTACCGAAAAAGTTTGATAAAAAATGTACAACGGGTATGGATGTCCAACGGATTTTCAAGGTTATATCCCGGTCCAATCTATAATCCGTTGGATTTCAAAAATCCCATCCGCATCAAACCTACTAGTGAACGGTCCGGAAACCCACCTGTAAAAATACTGATGATCCAGACTAAATCCGCGGATTGTGAACGAAATGAAGTCGAAATCTAGGTATTATCATTATGGGCCTTGTTAGCGGCTGGTCCATCAACTAAACAAATCTAAACTGGAGGTCCTTAAGGAACATACGCATTACAGTTCTTCCTCAGCAGCTAAAGAAACGCATCTGGGCGGCATGTATGTATACAATTTCAAAATTTACTTATTTAATCCCTAGTCAGCGGTTTTTTTTTTTCTTCTTCTTTTTGAAGCATGGAAATATTGTTAGAATTAAGCGGAAATCACATGAGGATAGGTGATACCCATGGAATCATCCATTACAATTTGATTAATGCAATGTGGGATTGTATGGTCCCAAAATAAAGTTGTAAGGTTCTCCAGTTGGCTGTTGTCTGCTACCAGATTGGCCAATCCATCTGCTGCTTGATTGCCTTCCCTATAGTTGTGCTTGATGGAGCAATGGGGGGTCTGTCTTATGATTTGTTTGGTTTCAGAGATCATTCATGAGATGTACCAAGGTGGATCGGCATCTGAGGTTAGGAATCGAAGCAAGTTTTCTGAGTCGGTTTCAAATTCAACCTTCGGCCAGCTTCGTTCTTTTGCCGTCCTGGTCCCTATCAGCATTTCCCATGATTCAGTTGTGAGGGCGGTGGTGATTCCTAATGGTTATGCTATGGCTACTAGAGTGTTAGCAGAAGCATCCCTAGAAATGAAACATGCTCCAGCTATTCCTGGGTGTCCTCACGTTGCTCCGTCTGTGTTGATCTTGATCCAATCTGGATTAGGTTTGACCCATCCAATGTAGATTGTTGTATTCGTTCGTGTTCCATTTCTTGGGATTGCAAGATCTGGCCCTCCATGTAGCACATGAGGGAGGTTCTCCTGTGCCCAAGTGAATTCTTGTTGCAGACTGATAGCCATCAGGGTAATGTTACCTGGATTTGGTTGCCTTTATCGATAAATGTAGTCATTCCTAGCTATCCATAAAGACTATAAAAGGAAACAAAAGGTTATTTTGACAGAATGATGAGTTTTCAATTGTAGAATTTGGGTGATAGTCATCTGAGGGTTTGGAAAGTTGGGAAGATTTTGGGTTGTGGTTGAATGAGTATGGAGTCTTGTGAGGAGAATGTTCCATGCAGCCACTGTCACTTGACAATGGAGAGAACATGACCAACAGATTTCAGATCAGAGTTGCATTGTATACGATATTTGTATCGGTGAGGTGGATATAATTTAGAATGGTGAGGGTCGGAAGGGCCTTCGTTGATTTCTTTTCATAAGAAAAGCTGTAGTTTTGGAGGACATGGCAGTGTCCAGAGAAACTTAGTTGGTGGTAAGCTGGTTAAGTAGTGATATCCTCATGATGTGGTGTATTTTCCATATTTGGTGAAAGGCCAAATGAATTCGTCAAAGGAGTTGTTTCGGGGTAGGTGGATGTTCACGATTCGTTGGATTATATGGGGTGGAAGAAGGTTTAGTTTATCATAATTCCAGGTGTGAGTGAAAGGATCAATGAGACTAGCGACTGTTTGGATTGGGTAACAGCTCGCTGGGTCTAAGGAATTAGTAAATTGCGGGATCCAGTTTTGTTGAATAGGGGTTGTTAAGCCATCTCTGGTTTTGTGGAAATATGTTGTTTGATTATGGGAATGAGGGATGTCAGTTGTCTCCACTGGGGACTGATTGAAGATGGGGTTGGTGGAGTTCCTAAAAAGAGAGGTTGCTGCTTCAGATATTTTTCATTGCAAAGGCTAGTATATATTGAATATGGTTTCTCATGGATGTTCCAGACCCGTCATGATTATCGCTTTATTATGATCACTACTTCTTCGAATTCCTAGCCCTCCTTATGATTTGGCCTTAGTCAGCTTATCATAACCCAGTGGATGAAGCTTTTTGACTGAGGAGTCATGTCCTCAAAAAAAGTTTCGGGCGATGCGATCTATCTTCTTATTCATATTGACAGGTAGAAGTTGTGCTTACATGATGTGGTTTGATGTAGGGGTTAGGTAAGATTTTATGAGAGCTAATCATCCTGAAGCTGTTAGGCATTTCGTCATCTATCCCTTTTCCTTGCACGCTAATCGATTTAGCAGAGGTTCAAAAATATGGTAAGAGGATCTTCCATGTTTGAATTGGATTCCTAGGTAGATCGGGGGTATTGAGGTTGTGGCATATTGAAATTTTGATAAAGGTCGAGTAATTGTTGTTGGCTGAGCTTTGGGTGATGGGTGATGGTAGATTTCGAAGAATTAATGTGATGACCTGCTGATGTGTTGTATGCTGGTAACAGTTGTTTGAGTTGATTTGTGCCCTCCGTTGTATCCTTGTACGTGATGAGAAGCTCATCCGCATACATACGATGAAGAACTGATGGAGCTTTTTGTGAGTAGTCCTTCCATAACTTTTTTGGCCTCAAGGTTTCCTGAGTTTGTTGAGATAATTTCCGCACAAATAATAAACACATATGAGAAAAGCGGATCCCCTTGTCTTATTCCTCTAGTTGGAGTGATATACCCATTCGGCGTGCCATTGATGTTGATTGAGTATGTGACCGTTGATATACAAAGCATGATGCATTCTATGAAAGTTGTTGGGAAACCTAACTTGGTAAAGGATTTTCTAATGAAACCTCAATCTAGACTATCATAGGTTTTTTGAATATCCAATTTAAGTGTTATTTTGGGGTCTTTAGTGTTGGTTGAGGTTCTAATATGATGAAAGAGCTCCCCATCAATTGTTATTTTATCATGGATAGATCTTTGGGGTACAAAAGCACTTTGAAAGGGTCTTATTAGGAAAGGGAGCAAGGGGCGTAAGCGGTTTGCCAGGATTTTTGAAATGATTTTGTAGGTGACATTACAGAGTCCTATATGCATGATTTGCGATGGTTTGGATGGGTGATCTATTTTGGGGATTAAGGTTAGGTTCGTGTGGTTCATGAGTGGGTGGATACTGAAGGAGTTGAAGAAACTATGTACCATATCTATTAATTGTACGTGGATTGTCTCCCAAAAAACTTTGGAAATCTTACTAGTGTATCCGTCCGGACCTGGGGCACTTTCAGAGTTAATGGAAAGTAAGGCTTGCTTGATCTCTATGGGAGTTACTTCTTTCGTCAGTGACGCGCATTGGCTGGGTATTAATCTTGAGGTTATTGCTGCAAATAGGCTTTCATCTATCACTGTACTTGGAGACGTATATTGATCAGTGAAGTGATTGATCATTAATCCAACCACGACATCTTTGTCTATAACCCAATTGTTTTGATGATCTTGAAGTTGCTGGATGTTATTACAACTTCGGTAGATTGTTTCCTTATTTGAGAACAATTTCTAGCTACAGACAAGGTTAGTGTGGTTGTACACTCGAAAAACCTCCAACATTAGAATCAAAATACCTCTAGAGTCTGGCTTTTTTTCATCTCGTTTTAGAAGAAAAGAATAGAAAAACAGTAAAGAGTCAATTTGTACCACATGTCAACAACAGTGTCATGCAAAAGTGATGCAGGGTGGGGACGTTGAAATAGAACTAAGATCCCGATAATAATGTACTTTGAACTAAGACGTCACAACTAAAATGAACATGCACCTAATTAGTGGCCTTCGAATTTAGATGTGCTATCATCTAGATTCACAAATAAAGATTCGAATAAAGTGTTATTTCATTATTTTCAATGTTTTATTTATCGGAGATGCTAGCTTTACCGTGGTTTGTGTCCCGCAATTTTCCACGGGTAATACTATGGATCTCACACAACCTAGAAAAAAATACCCCTGCCAGTCTACAGGTTGGGGGTCCCAGGGGCGGGCAAAATGCGGAACACGGCGTTTAGTAAATGAAGTATGGCTGTTTGTTGACTTACTGAGTTAAAAAAGAGGAATCTAAGTTTTGTTTTGAAAATCTTCGTGATGTTTATTTATCAACTCAACGCAGTGGTTTTTATCTGTTCAAAAGCTAAACTTAAGATGGAGATGAACATTAAGATCAATGATCAAGCAGGGGATCATATATATATTTTTATCGAGATAATTCATATACTAACTGTGAGATTATTTACTTAAGATTATTTTCAACTATAGTTCGTTCAATCTCCAAACTCCAAAGAGAAATTGAATTTGTTTGTATAAAGCATTATAGGTACAAAAAGCCTATAACTCGTTTTGCCTGCCTGGTCTGGTTAACGGAATGCGCTTTGAGCACACTTTAGGATTAAGAATAAGTATTTTTATGTGGCCTACCCGACCTTCTAGGATTTTTGGATAACTTAATATGAGATTTTTGGCTTGGCCTGGATCAAGAAACGAATTAGGCTTCCCAGTCTGGCTCAATTTACACACCTACAAGGACTAAAGTAAGCTTAGAAATGGTAAAAATGAAGGATATAGTTTATGTTTTTTAGTGATGAACCATAGAACTACCCGGGCTAAGACTCAGATTAGCCCTCTCATAGGCTCTTCCCTATCGAGAGTTGATTTTGGAGAGAAAAATCCCAACTGAGAAAAGCATCTGAGTCTACTTTGTCCATTACCTATATCCCAATGCTGCCAACTGTCGATGGATCTCTACTCAGAATTTTTCTTGATAAGTTCAGCATTTCTCATTCATAAATACAGATTTGAATGTGACGTTATTGTATTATTTCAATGTTTTATGTATCAGCTGAAAAGTGATCGACTTACACAAAGAGATTTAGGCATGATTGCTAAAGACGGGAACCAATGCTCCTAAGAGAGGGTACCAACCAAAAATCTAATGATCAGGATTATTATTTTTATATGGTTTGGCACCCACCTTTAGCACCACTAGTACCCGCCTTTAGCAATCATGGATTTCAGAGCTCCATCAACCCGTCCTTTTGTAGGCTAGTGTTACATCTTGCTGAATAGTTGCATACGAATCAGGAGATTCCAAGTTCATTTAGTAACAGTGTACCTCATTTTTAGTGTGGGTGTTAGTTTGTTTGCTATGCATGCCTAGATAATAACCACTCACCTAGAAAGAGAGAAAATGATGCAATGGAAAGTACATGGGCCAGATAAGAGGCTAAGGGCCCCTTATGAGAACACTGCACAGCTACAAACAAGGTTAGTGAGCGTAGTAGTACACTTTCGAGATAATAATTAAGACAGCGAAAAATGCAGGTCAGGTGTCACTGCACCCTAAAAGGCTTCGTTGTTCTTCTTTGGACCCTCAAGCCGGAGATCAGAGTAAAGTAGTAGGGAATATTCGGGATGAGGCGTCTCATCTTCACCAACACTACGGTGGCAGCTAGCGCATTATGTATGGATTCGAGAATATCAATTAGCATCGTTTATTGGGTCATTTCATGGATAGTACCACCATCCAATTTTAGTAAGCACCCGTTTGAAAATTAAGGGGTTAGTACTTGACCCAGACTTGACTGTCAAAGCCTCTGTTTGACCAATTTTTATATTTTTTGACCCAAATTTTATGAAAAAAACGTAAATAAAATATCCTAATATTACAAATTTGACTGTTATAATCTTCGTCTTGCAACTGAGTTCAGCTGTACCCATTTTATTATACTTTTTCATTGATAAAGAATTTTGGTGCTGATAAGTTTACCATTATACTAGAGTGACATCGACCACACAATAACTTTACCATAATCAACAAATAACTTTATCATTATACTACAGTGATATCGACTACACATTTTATTTTAGTTATGGACACGCTCAAATCGAAACGAACTTCATTAGCAAAGATTTTAGAACAGTCCAAACAGACACATAGCATTTTACTAACGAAAATCTTCATAAACCCTATATGAAATGAAACATGGTTTAGCAAGTTCCAAGGTCCAAAATGTCCATGACATTCCGCTGTGTTAGCAGTGCATGTTTGAAGTTTCACATCACCATTGGCAGAACTAGAAAGCCAGGTAAGGATATGGGCTAGAACCAGGGTAAGCCAGGCCCTGGTCCCGTTCCTGCACATCACTTTTCCTCTTTCAGTTTTTTTTTTGACACAACCTTTCCTCTTTCAGTTGTTCACTATGTTCCATCCGTAAAACCGCATTCGCCTCTGCAAAAAAAATAAAATAAAAAATAAAATGTAACGAACTCCTCAAACATGAATCGGAACAAATAATTCCGAAGTGTTTAGAAGATTTGCAATCTCTCTGGATTGAGCAATAATGAACTAATTAAACCATTCGGACTTTAGCAGCCTTGACAGGAGAGAAAGGAAATCGAGTTTAATTATAGGTACTATCATAATGGGCCTTGTTAGCGACTGGTCCATCAACTAACTAAACAAATCCAAAAGTCCTTAATCCTACACAGTGCTTTCCTCAGCAGCTACAGCAGCGCAGGCTGCGCAGTATACGAGTAACTCCACACGCATTCCTTATTTTGATTAAAAATAAAAGTCAAAATTTCTATAGTGGGGTCAAACAAAAGTCATTTCCAAAACTTTATTTATTTAACCCATACTTGGTAATTTTGCGTATGGAAGTATGAGATGTGAAACTTAGGAGCATTATTCATTTTGCGGAAACTTAAATCCGGTCCACCAAAAATGAAGAAGAGGTCGGCGTTAAGCCGTGCCTAATTCATTTCACATCAATTAGGGTGGGTTAAACTGAGTTTTATGGATTAAACATATCAATAAGAAAAGTAACCGATGCTACAATAGTCAAAAAAGAAAAGAAAAGTAACAGCTACTAGTAGCTAGTAGTATGGTGGTTGAGTGGTTGGTTAAGGGTGTTGTCTCAACTCTCAATTTCAAACTCGGATCATACGCGCATCTTCAAAAGCTAAAAATTTATATGGATATTGAACAAAAGTTGTGAAGAGACATCACCTTACCTTCCTTAATTATACATTTTTTTATTTAACATCTAAGCTAAATCTAGCCTCGTCGACAGATGGTAACCCTAAACTCGAGACTGATCCGGTCGACTATTTCGAAGATGCACATATCGCCTTCCTCCAGACGATTGTCCGATACAAATTCCATCCATCCGGCCTTTTGTAGCCTAGTGGTACATTCTGAAGAGTTGCAGAGAACATCCCAAGTTCTCCAGCTGCTGCTGTCCAGATAAACTTTGAGAGTCAATCCGTGACTTCCATCTCTTAAATATGCCTTGGCAAATTTAGTAGGTATAGGCTGCATCAACAAATATATGAAGTATTATATGTACGTTATCGGATACTACATAACTTTAACTAAATAAGTTGATCAACTTTAAAGAAGAATGGAAGTCATATGTACCAAATAGCCCCAGTCATTTGAAACGTACGATTGTTGCATCATAATCTCGAAGAAAGGATTGCCAGACTCAAATTTCATAGCTGATTTTGTTGCTCCTTGTTTTGCAGCTGGAAGCAGCAATCCCCTGCTGGCTTTTGCATTATGAGCCATAATAGAAGACTCTTTTTTCTCGAAACTATATGATGATGACCTTTTAAACTCCTTTATTTCTCCATATTTAGTTTCCTTCCGGATGATGCCAACATTCAATTCATTGTCAGAACCATTTCTCGTTTTCTCTGTGAACTTGAATAAACAAGTATCACCTTCGGTTAGCCTGTTTCCTATTGAAAAATCTGCCCATCCTTTTTTAATATCGATACAACCATCTTTTTGTGGATGCATACTCACACGCCATAACCTACCCTTTGGATCTTTAAGCACTATACTCTTCTGGTTCTGGAGGCCTTCGATTTTTTCCACCCAAACCCTTGGAATTCTCTGCATATGTTATCCCGTTAAGTAATTAACTGAGGCAAATTATTGCGATCGATCAAAACATTAAAAGAAAATAATGGAATTCAGACAATCGTCCGAACTTTAGATAATAATGATACAAATGCTTTTGATACGGAGTCGAGATGCATGAATACCATTTTTTCAGGCTGCTTCCAAATAACAGGAAAAGAATGTCCTGTTGATTCTCCTCGGACTTTATTTCTCTGCGTCATCCCCCAAGGTTGTTTAATTGCTTTTCTTTGTCCATCATGAGCCCAGTATCCGGTGTGTCCTTGCAAGGCCTCTATTTATTTTTCTTGATCATATTAGATACTTATCGACAGTTAGAAAATATTGACAATGTGTAAGCATGAATGAAGTAACATTACCTTCTTTTTCTTCTTCCTCGTCCCCCTCTTCATCATCATCTTCTTCATCCTCTTCTTCTTCTTCTTCTTCCTCCTCCTCCTCTTCTTCGATCTTAATAGCATTTTGCGGACTCGTCCCTTTGTTTTCCAAATGAAGCTCCTTTAGACAGCCATTTCTTCCATAAATGTCGACATTAAACTCTGATTTTCCTTTGTATGTGAAAACAAGAAAATCCTTGCACTCTAAGAAATGGTGATTCACAAATTCTGGCCAGCCACATGAAAAGACGAAGTCATGGAGATAATTGGCACCACTGCCAGAAGCTATCTTTTTCATTTTTATTGTCCAACCATTGTAAGTAGGTCTAGTCGTACTAGAACTACTACTAACTCTAAGCATGCAATTTTTAGGTAACTTTCCATTGAGATGCTTCGTGAAAGCCCTTGGTACTCTCTACATAGAAACCCCAAAAAAGAACATAATCAGTAAGTGATCCGTTAATCTAATCATGCATGAGCATTACAAAACAACATAGATTCACTAGTACAATAAATTACTCGTAACCTATGCAAAATGCAACTGAGAATATCTTAAATGTTTCAGCTAGGACAGTAATAGTATAGTATGTTTACCAGTCTCTTACGAAAATCTTCCCTTATCAGTACTTTGAAAAAAGATGGTCGTTTCATTGTTTTGGACTCCAATTTTCTCTTCATCTTTTCTCTGAATTGAGAGAAGAGTATTGAGAGTCTCTCCTTCGTAAATGCCTAGGTATTTAAGAACTTATCTAAAACTCTCTTAAATGCCTGAAATGACAAAACCTAAACAGGTTAATTGAATGAAGCGTGATTGTGTAGATACACGCATGCATATGCATGGCCTGCAAACCTAGCCACACTTTCCCATGTCCCATTAAATGAATATTGAAGCGTGATTTGCCATAATTAAATGTGGATTGTGGAACGTTTGGCATCATGTTTATGGACCAACTCAAACGCCTAACTATCTAATTACTCTAAGAATTAATGTCACTCTTTTAATCGAATATCTGGAGTTGGTAATGAATGGCAGAATGAGTATGGTGATGGTTATCCTCCATTAAATAAGTTGTTAATATGCCGTGCTCCGAAATAAAAGAAGAAAACAACAAGAACAAGGCAAAAAATAAATAAATCCAGAATCAAAAAGAGATATACTTTTTATTATTCTTGTCCTGGACCGATGAGCGGTTGCCTACATTACATATACCCAAAACAAGAGACCAAGCACGAAAAAATTCAATAGCATTACAAAGTGGAAGGGAAAAAAGAATTATCTAACATTCGTTCACTTTTGTCATGTTTTCTTCCATGGTTTTCAGACCTTGTCTTTTGCAGACAGGGCAAACGTTCATCTGTACCAACCATTGTGTAATACAGTTCTCATGGTATTCATGTTGGCAATCAAGAGTTCCAATCTTATCCGTGTTGTCATATACATCCTGACATATGGTGCAAATTTCAGTCTCCTCCTCTGCCAATTCTACAGATGTGGTACGAACTCTTGTTTTCAGATGACTTGAGATAGTTTCTTTTGATAACCCTCTTTCTACTATGCCAATACTTTCTTCTAATTCCATTAATCCCTCATAACTCATGCCATCTAGGTCATCTGTACTTGTACGCCCAGCGTTCAACAAGCGACGCACCTCTGCATCTAGATGAACTGTTATTGTCCTACCTTCATTATCAATTTGGAATTGCACATGATTGCGAAAAGGACTAATTGCTACCCTGTAACGCCTTTCTTGGTTTTGATTGCCTCGGCTGTTGTTGTTTGCAGATGTCTCATGTGTCCGGCGACGTCGATTTGACTGGTTTGCATCCGGTTCCCTTGGCCGACGATGATTCCGTGGATTTAAATGACGTCTAGTAGGTTGATTAGGCAGCTCTGTGCCATCGTGACCAGATTTGTTCACCATAACTCACAAATTAAATTAACTATAGATATTAATATCTTCTAGTTCTTCGACTGGTTTTCAATCTTCTCACGATGAAATTTGTCTGTCTTCTCTTTACTTCTTTTCTCTAGCTCCTTAATTAAGTGGTCAACTTTGTATTGTGGTACACCCTATATATATATATATACTAAACTAAAATATATAGCTTGATTGATAAGCTAAAGGTTTTCCCATCTGGGTCAGGATTGTATCATCAATTAGTAATGATCATTGAACAAATTAATTTCCTATTCGGAAACGCCGTAACTAAGTCGGTTTTACACTCTTAAAAGCTTGCTTAAGTTTTTTTTTAGAAGTAACTAAGGTCAGTTCACCTACAGTCTAATACCAAATGTTGGGTCTTAACTTTGCCAGGCCCAGATCCGACATAAAACTTTCCAACTTATCCCCAAATATAAACCAAACCATTAAATGAACTAATAACGATGTAATAGTCAAAAGGAGGTTCTATCTTGCCATTATGAAGGATGGGCTGCGCATTCCAATCCTCATTATCATTATATTTAAAGAACGATGTTTTGGGGATTATCCCAAAACAGTGGGGGACTACTTAGTTATTCAAATGTCCACCCTAAATTTTAAGGGGTGTCCTAAAAGATTAGGGAAGACTTATCTGCCCTTATCCTAATTAAGGTTATAACTAATCCTAATAACCCACTAATCTAACCACCTAAATTAAAACCAAAAATCAGTTCCAAACCTTTTCTTTTCTTTTATTCTTCTTCTTCTTCTTCTTCTCCAACATCAACCAAGAAGTCCGATTCGAGTAAAAATGAAAATCCGCAGGTAATTTCCTTCATACCCATTCCTTTTAATCGTTTTTTGTTGAAGAAATCGATTAGAAATCATCAAAAACCATAGAAAATGGTAGTTACAGTATAGATTTCGGCTAGGAGAAATTTTGAAAACCCTAGATTTTGGTAACCGAACTTTCAATATGAAGAACAGTTCGGCCAAGTAGGAATTTTTAGGTAACCGAACTATGTAGTTTGGTAAGCTCGCAAAAAAAAAATCGTAACCGAACTCTTTCTTTATATGCGAAATTTGAGTTTGGTTTAGTCGATAAATTTATATAGGTAACCGAACTTTGATAAAATATAGTTCGGTTACTTCGCAATTTCTATGGGGTAACCGAACTTTGATATGTCAACACCAAACTTATAGTTCGGTGACTTCGCAACTTATACCAGATATTGCGATCTTGCCGAACTTGTTCTTTGGAATTTTCTATGGTATAGTTCGGCAACATAATTACTACACTCGACTAAACCGAACTACAAAGTTCGGTTAGCTATTCAATGATCGTGATTTGCGATCTTGCCGAACAAAAAGTTCGGTAACAAAGGGACTAAACTCGACTAAACCGAACTATTAATTGTATACTCTATAAAATTAGTTCGGCAACGTTTTCTGGAAAAAGATAACCGAACTCTCAAAAACCTCCATTAAAACAGAGTTCGGTTACCTGCGTATGCTGAAATGAGTAACCGAACTGCACATACAGGAGAGTTCGGCTACCTGTTTTGCAGAATTGCTAACCGAAGTACTTTGACCTAGCCGAAATTTCTTCCTGAAATTTTCGATTTGGCCAATTTTTTGCACAATTCAAGCTACATTAACTAAATTTGAGCCATACATGAGTACCCATAACTTCATCTCCTGGTTGTGGCTGATAAAATTCATCATTTGGGTTCTTCCCTCTTTTTCTTCATCTTTTTTTCTTCTTCTTCTTCTTCTCTCTCAATAATTCTGATTCTAACAAAACTATCCTATTAATAACTAATCACTAACTAATCAGTAATTAATCATTACACTAACACTAATCAATAAACTAACTAATTTAATTACCAAGGGTAAATTTGGTATTTAATTTTTTTTAAGATAAGGGGTGACCCAAAATTACTTCAAATATCCACCTCCAAATTGGAAGAGTAGTCCCCCAATGTTTTGGGGTAGTCCCCAAAACATCGTTGTATTTAAAATAGAAAAGATGTCTAGTACAATAAAAAATATTGTCATTAAAACCCAAGCAAACATAGTTCAACTTCCCAAAAACTGTTGAATCCAGATGAGTTGAGTGTGCATTTGGGGCAAGGATCGATGATGAATAAGCTTCTTCCATGTTTTGCAAACATACTTGGATTTTAGTACTGATTTAATTCAGTGGGTAAACGACTCAAGATTTCTAAAGTGATCTCTTATGGAAGAATCTTGTTGAAATACCACCGGTACTTTGAATTTGATAAGAAAACACATAGAAATTCAAAATAAGCCTGATAATATTGCTTGCACATGCCGCCCGAAACAAGATTTTTTTTTTGTTTTTTTTGGTTGGTAAAACAATGCTAATTATTGAAAAACACAGCAAGTTCACTAATGCACCACTAATCATGTCCGACTCTCAATCCGCTGAGCAACCTTAACAAAACATGGCCTAGCTTAAATGTCATCCCACCATGCCTTAACATGAACCCTAGATGTGATCATATTAGCCCACGGAGTCTTCATGAAATAGTAAATGTAGGGAAGGTGATGGAGATCAGCAAGAGTGAAAGATTCACATGCCAAGTACTTGGAATTGCTCAACCTAGTTTCATAAACATCTAGTTTCTTGAGGTTCTCATTGATCAGGAGTTTGGTGAAGAAATAATGGCTTTATTAAGTTTTCGAAGGTGATAGCACTCATAGCAGGGTTGAACTGCTTGGATTCCACTCCTGACCATACCCCAACCATTGTTGAGGCTTCCATATTATCATCTCCAGATAGATCTGTGCCAGATTTGTACTTACGGGCTATGTATGCGGTAATTGCACGAGATTCTGCTCAAATTTAAGTTTGATTGATATGAGTAAATCGGGCCCTAATGATCAGTAAACAGCATATGGAAAGAAGTAAAACAAACAAACAAAAAAACAAAAACAAAAAACTATTTGGAAGCAGAAAAAGATTAGAAGCAGAAATAAAAAAAATAAAGGGAAGACCCAAATTGTGCCACCAATTGGGGGTAGTGTTTTGTACGCATAGACGTGCGTCACGATTGATTTTTCTTTTTCATTTGTTAATCCAACGGATCCTGTGTCGGCTATCTAAACATGAAGAGAAAATAAAAAAGATAATCTCAGTACCTTTACATAAAAAATAACCGTGTCATTAAATCATTTTCCTGCCCGTGATCAGTATAACAGTAGCCGAAACATATAAATTCAATGGTAATGGGGAGAAATTTATTCCACAAGGTCAACCACTCGAAAATGATGATCGACAACAATTTTTATTGTTTGGGAGATAATCAAGAAACGAACTAGTTATACATTACCACTTACCTCATCGATATCTATGCCCATGTGCTTATGCTGAGTTTAGTACCCATGAATTGAGTTTATATAATGTTTGGAGTTGTGTTTTCAAAAACATCATTTCTCTATTTCGTTTTTTCCAAGAATCAACGCGAACATCAAGTCTAGAAGTGGTGTGTTATTTGTACGAAGCTCACAAAATGGTCGAAAATGGTTAAGAGTGATTTTGGACAGACTGTTCAAATGGACACAAAACACTAAACACGTGGAAAGTGGGCTCCGCCCCTATGGAGTTTAAAACGCATATGCAAGTAATTTGGGAAAATGATACCAATGCATATTAATCAATAGTCAAGATTTGCGCGCTTATGGTAATTAAAGATTAAGAGAAATCCGGGCACTGAGGTAGTCTGTTCGGCATATGTTAAAAACAATGTGATACACATTGACAAATAGACCGAAACTCGTCACAGAAATTATAAATGACAATATTCTAAAGTTCATCACACTAATTTTTGGAATTATCTCATGAACAAGTTCATCAGCAATTCATGCATGCCTTAGTGTCCATTTGTTCAGCAACCTTGACGAAAGATGGCCTAGTTGAAATATCCTCCCACCACGCATGAACATGAGGCCTCGAAGTGATCACATTAGAATGTGGAGTCTTAAAGAGGTAGTGAATGAAAGGAAGATGGTGAAGATCAGCCAGGGTGAAAGAATCACATGCCAAGTACTTTGAGTTGCTCAATCTAGCTTCATAAACATCAAGCACCGTACCAAGTTTCACCAGGTTCTCGTTAATGATTGATTCATCAGCAGTTTGGCCAAGAAATAATGGCTTTATAAACTTTTCAAAGATAATTGTGTTAATAGGAGGGCTGAACTGTTGAGATTCTACTTCTACCCATACTCCAACCATTGCCGCTGCTTCGACGTTATCGTGCCTAGATAGATCTGCACCCGACTTATACTTATGAGCGATGTACCTGGTTATTGCTCGAGATTCTGTTCCAAGTGTTAATATTTGATCAATATATAACTACATTAATAATCCATGAATCTCTGATAATAGAAGTAAAATGACAGACACATGAACATGGTTATACATGTTTAATGATAATGGATAACAGAACTCACCGAAAAGGGTGACAGAGGCATCTTCCAGAACTGGAATCTGACCAAATGGCTGTTAAATAAACAAACACAAGTTAATGAAACTTAAGAGATAAGTGAAAACAGATTATTTACTTGAAGAAAAGAGTTAAAGTACGTTTTTGGCGAGATGAGTTGGACTCTTGTGTTCTCCTTTCGAAAGGTCAACTGGAACAAGCTCATATTCTAGTTCTTTCTCAGCCAGGCATGTCATTATGCACGCTGTTGGAGTCGACATGGGAAACCCATATAACTTCAACCCCATTGCTATAAGATGAAGAAAAAGTTTTCAGAAAGACAAAGCGATGGATTTTTTTTTCTTTTTTCTTTCTTTTTTCCTTACCACTATACTACAACGACCAAAGTGATCGATATGGGAGTTTGATTAGAAGGTTGTGAAGACTATTGGCTTGATTAACTGTTCTATTTATAAACTTATGGAAAAGGGAAGAATTTGGAAAAGCTAGCCAACGCCCACCTTGAAAAATGAAAACTGTAACATGCCATGGCACAGCCACATAGACCAGAATCCTTTTCGTCAAGATAAGCCTCACTGAACTGGAACTTCGTGACCAAAACCAAAAACTATACCAGGCTCACCAAAAGAGAGGGTATTGATTCTTTTGAACCTCGGGCCTCAACTACTCTCCCAATGGAATATGGATAAGGCTAAACGTTACCTTACATGTACCTCGAGATTTGTCGATCACTATATGTATTGGTAAATGTGAATGGTGCCGATTTAAAATCAAATTTACCTTTACCTAGAACGAAAGATGTTTCTTTTTCCTCTGCTCGTAAATCAAGTAGATATGTCATTTACAGAAACAAAAAGATCAAGTAGATAAACCACAAAATTATTAATTTGGTAATCTGGGAAATGTGCCGAATGCTTCCGAGTTCCAACTAATAACTTCTTGGAAGATACAACAAATAACAGGGTGATATGTTAATTAGCTCAGTTTTGTATATCCATCGAATGAATTACGGACATAACTCGATGCTTTATAACTGACAAAGTAATTAGAAGCTTTGGATTTAATTAAGTAGCAAGTAATTAAAACATCTACTTGTGCTAGCCAGTTTTAGGCCGGTTCCTATGGGTATAGCAAACTGGCCAGTTTGCCAGTTTTGCACCCACTATGAGCTGGCAAATTAGCAAAACGACCTGGCTAAGTCGAGTCCCTACCGAGCGGTGGAGTCTCGACCGGGCGATCCAGTCTTGACCGGGCGAATTATACTAGATCGTTGGCAGTCTAAACTCCACCGCTAAATAGTTTTGTATTATTTTAAAATTTCTTCTCTCCTACTTTTATTTTATTTTAATATTATTTTTACTTCATACGGGTCCCACCAAATATATTAAAACCTTATAAATATCCCACATATACACACAAACAATATTTTTATTAACAAGGGTCCCATTTATCATATCAAATATATTGTTTTATCTAATATTTGTCAGTTTTACCTAATATTTGCCAGTTTTCCCATAGTGAAGAAACGAATTTGGCATGGCAAAACAACTTTTATGATATACCCCATAGGAACCGACCTTAGTGGTAAGAAGTAATCTTATCATGTCCTGTTTTGTTAATATAGAAAATGAAAGAATATGAAAAGTGTGAGAATGGAACCATATTCACGACAACATCATTTTTCACGAAGACATATTCACGACAACATCATTATTGTTCATGAAATTTTGCACAGTGTGAAGATCAAAAAGGTTAATCATGCTCTGGTAGGTTTGAAATTAGACATGTCGAAGGCTTTCGACAAGGTAGAATGGTTTTTTTTGTTATCAATCTTTAGACAGTTGGGATTTCATAATGACTGGATTTCTGTAATTGAACAGTGCATTTCCACGACTAACATTTCTTTGCTCATCAATGGTAGTCCTAGTTCTACTTTCTCACCAACCCGTGGTCTTCGGCAAGGTGACCCGTTGTCTCTATATTTATTCTTGTTCATTATGGAAGCTTTTTCTCGACTGTTACAGCATAGTGTTGATTCTGGCTTACTAAAAGGCATAAGAATTAATCAATTTTTCCTAGACATTAATCATCTGTTTTTTGCAGATGATTGCTTATTATTTTTTCAAGCTAATAATTCTCAGATGGTACATCTTCAACACTTACTTCAAGTTTTTGGTCAAGCTTCAGGGCAGGTTATTAATATGCAGAAATCTACTATGTTTTTTGGTAAGCATACTTCACACTCAAAAAAATAGTATTTCTAGCATTCTTAATATGAAAGAGATGGGTTAGGTGAAAAATATCTGGGTATTCCACTTTTGCTTCATCGTTCAAGACAAAAAAAACTGTCAAAGAATTATTGACAATATGAATAATAGATTGCAAGGTTGGAACAGTAAGATAACTAATCAAACAGGCAGAACTACTCAAGTGAATGTTGTAAGATAACAAAAAAACTGTCAAAGAATTATCCTTCAAACCATAATGATATCACCTTTGTGGATGTACATTTTAACACCGAACCACATAAATCTCTCATGTCTTGCTTGCTTTACATCTTGAGTATTTGATTGATATTTGTGATTCGAGTTTAAGGATAGACCTTTGGGTGTAATGTGGGTTTTCCTGCATCTATATAGGTCATTGACTAAAATCTACAACTCTAATGAAAAACCAATTGCAAAGTAGTGTGACCCTGTAAACTACGACTCAGTGAGTTGCCATAACTTGGACAAACTCGTTCCCAAACTAATTGCAATAATAAGGCAAGTCATATGGCAAAATATATGTGGCCGTAGGTTTTAGAATTGAATTGAAACAAGTAGGAACATAACGATATTTCTTTTGTTACCGTAAACTGAAATTATTTGTTATTAATTCAATGCGTGGAATATAAAACAAGTTTGAGTCTTATTGCAAGAATCTGTACCAGCAATTATTGTTGTTTATGATTTATTTATTGGAGTTGAATTTCAAATTATCGTTTATGATTTATTTATTTGAGTTGAATGTTAGAGAGAGTATGGTGATGGTTACTTACGCTCAATAAAAGTAAAAATCGATACCAGACATATTAGTTTTGAAATTTTATATCCAAATTAATTTCTTATTTTTTTTGATGTTTTCTGAATGTGTATCTAAACAAACTGTAAAATCTCGTGTTTGGAAATTAAAGAAGAAAACAGCAACATCAAAGCAAAAGATTAGAGAAACAAAAAAACAAAAAAAAACTATTCATTTAGTATTTTTGTCCCGGACCCATGAGCGGCTGCCTGCCTACCCGAAATATGAAATCAAGCACAATAGTATTCAGTTACAACGCGAAATGTAAAAAGAAAAATATTATCTAACATCCGTTCACTTTTGGCTTGCTTCTTCCGTGGTCTTCAGACCTTGGCTTTTACAGATAGGGCAAACGTTCTTCTGTACCAACCATTGTGTAATACAGTCCTCATGGTACTCATGTTGGCAATCAAGAGTTCCAATCTTATCCTTGTTCTCATATACATCCTGACATATGGTGCAAATTTTAGTCTCCTCCTCCGCCGACTCTACACATGTGGCGCCAACTCTTGTTTTAAGATGACTTGAGATGGTTTCTTTTGATAACCCTCCAACTTTGCCAATCCTTTCTTGCAATTCCATTAATCCCTCATAACTCATGTCATCTATGCCATCTGTGTCATCTATACTTGGTGGCCCAGCGTTCAACGAGGGAAGCATCCGGAGATAAAGATTCCCAGCATTATATTCATCGTAATGCCTAATTCTCCTTATATTATCAATTAGGGATTGCGCATGATTGTTTAAAGGACTAATTACTGCCCTGTAGTCATTCCTTTCTTGGTTCTGAAGGTCATGGCTATTGGAATTCCTGCCTTCTGTGGAATCTAAACTCTCTTCCTCAGTCTCGTCATTATCAATGTCATGCAGCTTGCCGTCCTCAATCTGCCTATCCATTGCGAGATCAAGATTCTCTTGACTGATACTTGAATTGTAATTGTTGTCGTCGTCTATTGCAGATATCTCACCTATCCAACGACGTCGATTTGACTGGTTTGCATGCGGTTCTCTTTGCCGACGATGATCCCGTGGATTTAAATCATGCGACGTAAGAGTACAACAACGTCTATGCATACTGGTTTTCAAGCTTCTTCTTCACACTCACGATGAAATTTATCTTTCTTCTCTTCTTTCTTAATTATACTGTTAAGTTGTCAACTCTGTATCGTGTTACTTCCAATATATAATCTAAATTAAATAGGTTGACTGCGAAAGGTTTCCCGTTTGGGTCAGAATTGTATTAAAGCGAAAGCTTACCAATACATATTTCGATAAATACGTAAGCTAGTTAAACTCAGCTTGAAATATCAAATGTGTATAATATAAAGTCTATATAGCTATACGAATTTTGTCTCAATATGAGATAAAATAGAAATAGACTTTTGAGTGATAGATGAGTTCAAGTCTCCACATACCTTTTGTTGATGAAGTTCCAAAAGCTCCCCTTAGTAGTTCTTCGTCTTCAATCGATGAACGCCATGAAGTCTAAAGCTCAACTACACATTCTATCATAATCCGAGACATAGCTATAAGTAAAATAGAAATCAAGACTTATAGTTTTTGCAACTAAACTTGACAAACAAGCTTGAGATAGCAACGCTTGCGAGTTCGACCGAGCAGTGCTCTAACATCCTTAGTGATGAATGCAATTGTTAGTTCTAGGCTCTTACTGTTTCTTATGGTTTCGTTCCGCGATGCTACAAAATGTCCCAATACTCTTTCCCGGAAATAGTCACTGTTCATTTGTATCATCATACGATGTTACCAACATCGAACAAAAGTAACATCTTCTTCCATTGTAAAGACCGGAAGAGGCATTCGAGTGCAGTATAGATGTGCTTGAGATGGACCATCTTTTAGAATTCTAAAACACCCTCCGTAACGAAAAGGTTTACCGTAAGCTTCCTCCCAATTATCAAGAGTTGTTTGGATCACTTCATCTTCAGTTACACTGATGAATTTTTCTCGATCAATTTCCATTACCAGAGCAAGAAATGGTTGGAATGCAAGCCTAATAGATTGAAAACGAGCACGCAATCGACGAGCATCTCGGTTTCCTGGGTTTCCCGTCAATGGGACGAACATTGAAAAAACATTCTCCCAAAAAGAACCATCTTGAAAGCCCATACCAATGATTACCCTATGAAAACAATATGCTTTGCATATAGTTATATCCTCTTCTTCAGTAAACTTGGGACCACGATTTCTAACACACATTTCTGCAGAGTGAGAGAGATTAAAAGAGTTTTAGAAAAAAAAGAAGAAGAAGAAGAAGATGTGATTTTGGATATGGGAAGAATGGAATTTATAGGTCGAGAAATAAAATCGAGCCGTTGGCGTTTGTAGTAAAACCGCGCAGCTTTACTACAACCATCCGTTTAGGAGTTGGCGTTTGTATTAAAACCGCGCGGCTTTACTAAAACTGCTCGTTGGAATTACCAACACCTATTTTGTTTATTATAAATACAAAACTAGGTTTTATTCTCAACCAAACCAACGGATTTCTTTCTTAAGCCAACAACATCCACCATGTTTTCTAAAGGCAAAGCGAAGCAAATATTATGTGTCGAAGCAAAAGAAGGTTTGTCCATTATGTTTCATGGATAACCACAGTCTTACGCAATGCCCTTGGATGTATTCAAAGTGTCCGTGGGAAGGTTGTTCACGCATCAGAATGGTGATTGAATCACAACCGGAAAAGCTCAGGTATTTGCAATGTCAAGATCCAAACTGTCCAGAGGAACCACATATGCTAGATGATGCTATGAAGATTAAAGAAGAAGAAGAAAAGATTGCAACATTCTGCAAAAACTTCAAACTTAAAGCCAAATTGAAGAAGGAGTTATTATAGTACTGCAAGCATTGTGGATATGGAGATCACGAATACAAACATTGTCCACAGAGAATCATTGGATGCTCAAAGCCCGGTTGCAAGACTTTTATGCATTTGCGCATTTCTTCTTAAGAAGACACATATGGAAGGTATGGGAATGTCCTAGGTGTTTTTTGGTGGAGTGGGCTGATTGAAGTTGAATCAAAAATCAATTCACTATGGTATTATCTTATTTAGTTTGTTGTTTATTTTGTGTTATTACGATTATCTAAAACCAAACATGTGGATATCTTCACATTTGCACCATCAATCTCATAAATAAAAACTTACTGCATTGAACAACCACATCATACATGAGAATAAAAGAAATATATTAGATTAAAACAACTACTATATAGGCGTCAATTCTCGTCGGATGTTGGAATTTCTAGGGCGATGTAGGGATTGTATTTGTTGAGCACCCTAAGAATGTTGAAACAAGCATGGAAGTCGAAAGGACGACCTCCATGAGATACTGCCCACATCGCTAGAGTTCTGGGTTTCACTTCATGTACAGCTTCATCGTTGAGCTTATTTCTGTGATTCTCCATTAGTAAAGCGATGAATTCTGATACATGACTACTAATTGAACTAAAACGATGCGTCAATAAATGAGAATCACGCCCATTAATGTCCGTTTCAGCGGTGAACATTCTATAAACTTTCTCCCAGAAACTCAACGTCGATTCGGCTACAAACCTATTGACAGCATCTTGTGTGTGAAAAACAAAGGCTCTACAAATAGCTAAATCCTCTTGTTGAGTGAATCTAACACCACCAACTTTGGGAGGCATTTTTGTAGATGATTTTAGAGTGAAGAATGTGTAGAATGTGTGAATTTAGAATTTGAATGAGGAGTATTTATAAAACTCAAAAATTATAGCCGTTAGATCACAAGAGTTTTCAGCCGTCCAGATTTAGGTGTTGGCAGTTTTCGAAAAAACGCGACGTTTTAACCTGAGCCGCTGGCGAGTGAAGCTAAACCGGGCGATTGAAGCACTACACCAAAATCAGGATTGTATGACAGTGTAACCTGTCACAGTTTATTTTTCAGTCACTGATACACCTGTAATAAGTCCTGTAACGATTATAACTGTTAATAAATTTTGTATTTGTGATAAAGATTAGGAATGTTAATTATTTTTCATTAGTAACAATAATATTTGTTGACAATTATCCAGACAATCACAATTATAATCTAAAATGATGTTTCCACCCAAAAATTTCACCACATCTAAAACAACCCCAAATTAATAACTCTTAAGATTTTTCTTGTCACTACTTTCGCAACAGTTATACAAAATAACAATTTTATTTAATTTCTAAAAATCAATATTTTTTTTTTTTTTTTTTTAATTTTCTTAATATTAGAAAACAGGATCAAGACCAAGTCAACAAGTCATGACTTTGTAGGAAATTTGACTTGGACAAATACCAACCTTTTCTCTCGATTTTCTCGGAAAAACCACAACAAAAATATCTGCTTCTTCCGAACACTGTGAAAATGACTAGACTATTCTTATCGGAATAAGTGCAATAAAAATCCAAATACTGTGAAAATGACCATATTACCCTTACTGGAAATAAGTGCAATAAATATTATGGACAATGTGAAAATGACCAGACTACCCTTATTGGCAATAAGTTAAGTAAATATTAAAGACTGTGAAAATGACCATATTACCCTTACTGGAAATAAGTGCAATAAATATGATGGAGACTGTGAAATTGACCAGACTATCCTTATCGAAAATAAGTGCAATAAATATTATGGAGACTGTGAAAATGACCAGACTACCCTTATCGGAAATAAGTAAAGTAAATATTACACATTATGAAAATGACCATATTACCCTTACTGGAAATAAGTGCAATAAATATTATGGAGACTATAAAAATGACCAGACTACCCTTATCGGAATTAAGTAAAGTAAATATTACAGACGTGAAAATGACCATATTACCCTTAATGGAAATTTATGCAATAAATATATGGAGAATGTGAAAATGACCAGACTACCCTTATCAAAAATAAGTAAAGTAAATATTACAGACTGTGAAAATTATCAAATTAGCTTTACTGGAAATAAGTGCAATAAAAACTATGGAAACTATGAAAATGACCAGACTACCCTTATCGGAAATAATTTAAGTAAATATTACAGACTGTGAAAATGACCAGACTACCCTTTTCACAGTCTGTAATATTTACTTTACTTATTTCATTAAGGGTAATATGGTCATTTTCACAGTCTGTAATATTTACTTTACTTATTTCTGATAAGGGTAGTCTGGTCATTTTGACATTCTTCATTATATTTATTGCCTAATTTGTAGTAACAGTAATATAGTCATTTTCACAGTCTGTAATATTTACTTTACCTATTTTCGAAAAGGGTATTCTGGTCATTTTCAAATTCTCCATAATATTTATTGCACTTATTTCCAATAAGGGTAATATGGTCTTTTTCATAGTCTGTAATATTTACTTTACTTATTTCCGATAAGGGTAGTCTGGTCATTTTTAAAGTTTCTGATAATATTTATTGCACTTATTTTCAGTAAGGGTAATATGGTCATTTTCACAGTCTCCATAATATTTATTGCATTTATTTCCATTAAGGGTAATATGGTCATTTTCACATTCTTTAATATTTACTTTACCTATTTCCAATAAGGGTAGTCTGGTCATTTTCACAGTCTCCAACTATAGTAATCTTTGAACCCGTGATGTTCAAATATGATAAATTTCATCTTCAATTCACCCGAATGAGAAACTCAAGTCGAACTCTAGTAATCTTTAAACCGTGGATGTTCAAATCTTATAAATTTAATCTTCAGTTCATCCGAATGAGAAACTTAGGTCCAACTCTAGTAATCTTTGAACCTGTGATGTTCAAATCTGATAAATTTCATCTTCAGTTCACCCGAATGAGAAACTCATGTCTAACTCTAGTAATCTTTGAACCTGGGATGTTCAAATCTGATAAA
>JAJJMB010000969.1:113465-162931 GCA_023531105.1 Papaver atlanticum | reverse complement strand
TAACTCTAGTAATCTTTGAACCTGGGATGTTCAAATCTGATAAATTTCATCTTCAGTTCATCCAAATGAGAAACTCATGTCCAACTCTAGTAATCTTTGAACCGGGGATGTTAAAATCTGATAAATTTTATCTTCAGTTCATCCGAATGAGAAACTCAGGTCCAATTCTAGTAATCTTTGAACCCGTGATGTTCAAATCTGATAAATTTCATTTTCAGTTCATCCGAATGAGAAACTCAGGTCCAACTCTAGTAATCTTTGAACCTGTGATGTTCAAATTTTATAAATTTCATCTTCAGTTCACCCGAATGAGAAACTCAGGTCGAACTCTTGTAATCTTTGAGCCAGGGATTTTCAAATCTGATAAATTTCATCTTCAGTTCATCCGAATGAGAAACTCAGGTCGAACTCTTGTGATCTTTGAACCTGTGATGTTCAAATCTAATAAATTTCATTTTCAGTTCATCCGAATGAGAAACTCAGGTCCAACTCTAGTAATCTTTGAAAATGTGATGTTCAAATCTGATAAATTTCATCTACAGTTCACCCGAATGAGAAACTCAGGTTGAACTCTATTGAACTTTGAACCTGGGATGTTCAAATCTGATAAATTTCATCTTCAGTTCACCCGAATGAGAAACTCAGGTCGAACTCTAGTAGTCTTTGAACCTGTGATGTTCAAATCTGATAAATTTCATTTTCAGTTCATCCGAATGAGAAACTCAGGTGCAACTCTAGTAATCTATGAACCTGACATGTTAACATCAGATATATTCCATCTTCAGTTCATCCGAATGAGAAACTCATATCTAACTCTAGTAATCTCTGAAACATACATGTTAACATTAGATATATATTCTATTTTATGTTCATCCGAATAAAAAACACATGTCTATTTCTAATAATCTTTGAACCTGATATGTCAAAATATACCTAAACTACTAGTTTTTTCTTCACAAAGTTATGGACCCCTACATTACGATGTCACTTGGTTCCATAAGTAATAAAATGCACCAACTAATTTAAACCAAGGAGAGCCGTCCAATGAATTTGTTATGTGACATGTGGTAAGAAGATAACCATTTGATCTTCTGGAACCAATCATATCGGTGTCGAAGACACTAGTCGTCCAGCTCTTCTGCACAGTAATAAGTGTTTTCTATATATGGTTTGAAGAGAGAGAGAAAATGAAAATGAGAAACCTAAATCTAAATTCTTCTCTGCCTCCCTCACCCATCTTCTTCTCTTTCGACTGAAACCCTAACACACTAAATCGAAGTAGAGTTAGTACTCTCGATCTACTTCATAACCAAACGTCGAGTTTTCAGAATCAACAACAAACCCATGTGGAAGCCATAACCCCATATGCTCCAACCTTACCAGAACGCCGCTCTTTTCTCCATCTTCTTCACCTCCCTCCTCCAAATCAGAGAAACGAAACCGTAATCCATATACCCCATAAATCAATACTCTAATTTCATTGGAAATAGATACCCTATTTTTATTGGAACCCAGTAGATCTCAAGTTCTCTTAAGATTTGGATTGAAATTAGAGTTTTGATTTGGGGTTTTTGTTAGGGTTTCTTTTGATTTCATAGAAAATTCTTTACGTTTGGTTTGATTTTCTACAAACTTTATCAGGTAAATTTGCAATTTATTTTCTCTATTTTTTAATTTTTAAGTTAGGGTTTGATTTATTGGATATGGTTTTAAGTATCATTTTTTTTTTTTGTTCTAGCAATCAGTAGAAGAACATTCAACATCCTCACTTGCATTTGTTGAAGATCCTCAGGTATAACTTCTCCCTCTTTTTTTCATTTTTTTGTTAACCAAGTTATAGAAGTAATAAGATTTTTTGGATATGAAGTTATTAGAAGTCAATTGGTTTTACTCTTGTGTTAATGAAGTAATTAGATCCAGAATTTTTTATTAAGTTTCAGGATTTTTGCTTAGATTATGTATGCTGATGGGTTTGAAAGTTTTTTTGTTCAACATAATTGTATGGGATGTTGGGTTTATAATTTTTTTAATATCGGGAGAAATACTGTATATAATTTAGAATATCTCCGCATATGTTATGTTGTTCATTACTTTCATTTGTTCATAATTCATAAATTAAGTTATATTTGATCGTCAAAGGCTTCTTTTAGTTTTAATTTGATTATTCTTTCCAGGTTATGGAGATGGTGGTGCTTTTGATTGTCATTTATAGGTAATGGAGATGGTGGTGCTTGTGATTCGTTGTTGTATGATACTAAAGATGGTGGTGGTGGTGATTTGTAGTAGTATTGGGGTTGGTAATGGAGATGCTTGATCATGGAGGAGTGAGTAAGGGCTCTGGTTTTGTTTCATTCTCCACCAATGAGGAAGCTGCTAGAGCTGTAAGTTGTTATGGCTCTTTTCTTTCCTTTTTTCTTCACAATTACGTAGTGCCTTTGAGATTTCTGTCTGAATGAAATATAAGCCAAGTTTTTTAAGGTGAAATCAATACTTGAAGTCAGGTACCAGAAGATGTATGAAAAATTAGTACTTTTTTGGTTAAATGATTTAGTCTTAATCTCTGTAATCCATGTTATTAGTAGAGGAAAGTATTGCATATATGTACAAGTTCACATTCATGTAAGCTTTCAAATGTGACATTGGTTCTTGAGTTGAAGTTTTTTCTTTCAAGTCTTATTTTGGTCAAGACTGTAAGATTATTTGTTGTTTTATGTAGAAGTTAACTTGTTGTTATCGATTTCAACTCCGTAGTTTGATACTTTTCCTGTTACTTCATTCTATAAAATCGATTTTCTTCATGTTATTTGACTTCAGGGAGCTACTTTTACAAGGATTTTACAAGAACGAATACATCAGCCAACCTTTTTTTGCGAAAGTTCTGTTGTATTAATCAAATAGGGCACTCTTGCAATGGCAGTGATGTTCTTAGTGTTTTTAATAGGGTATGTAAGAGGAGTAGAGCTTAACATGAGTCTGCAGTTAGCCATCATTTTTGCTTCTGATCTGTAGTTTTCTTTTACTGAAGTAATTTTCCATTCTGTATCCTTTATTTTTTGAGGTATTGGATCTGTCAGTCAGGAAACATGCTTGAGGGCTAGATACATTGTTCACTGGAGACACTAAATATGTTCTTATGTTTTTCACAATGATACTTGGTGTAGTTTAGTAATGGTAGTGCAGTTGATGGCTAACGGCTCTAGTGAATGATGCTACTGCTGTCTTATCTAACCTGCCGTATGGTAGAATAGTCACCTTTCGTTCAGAGAAAATAGATGGATAAAGTTAATATGATAAGTAGGTATCCTAGATTGTTGCTTTCAGATATTATGATTGTGCAAGATTGTGAGACCTGAGAAGTATTTATTCTGCCTATAGCAGGTATCTTACAGGCACCTTCAAGTATGCCATTTTTACCAAGATGGATGTGCTGATCTTGAGTAAGCTGTATAGGAGGCCCTAGTTACTTGGATCCCACTACACCAAATTCAGGTTTTAGCAACTCAGATTCGCAACAGAAATATAGCTGTTGCGAATTTTCAGTTATGAATTGCTGTTGCTAAATTTTCGCAACAGCCAATTGCTGTTGCAAATTTCGCAACTGCCAGTTTGCTGTTGCTACTCGCAACTGTATGATTTCACGCATGCCAAAATCGCGTGTGCCAGGAAACACTTCTTTTTACCATTGTTTCACGCAAGCGAATTTTGCGTGTGCCTTCATGGGTTTATTCTAAGATTTTTTTTTTCAGTTTCATTTCAACCACACAAACTCAGTCCTTTCTCTCTCAAACTAGATCTGTAGAAAAAAATTATGCCGCCATGAAACTCTTCCGCCATTGAAACCAGAGCAAGTAATGATGTTGTTTCTTTGTTTAAATCGATTAATGATGCTATTTATTTGTGTATTTTGGTAGATAGAAAGTTAGGTTTTCATTTTTATGTTTTTTGATGGGTTTTTTATGCTGTTTCTGCAGTTGGAAGCACCAATCTGGAATTTTAGGTCATCTTTCCGAAGGGGTATGTTCATCTTCTTTTACTAGTTGTCTATTTTGGTTTTGATTTTATGTTTGTCGTTAGTTAGGGTTTGATTTTATGTTTGTTGGTAGTTAGGGTTTGGTTTTCACAAGGGTTTTTCTATGCTATTTTTGCAAGTGGAAGATTTAATCAGAGATAATTCACAAGGAGTTATTGGAGCTACTATTGCGAATCAGGTATGGTCTTTTTTTTTTCAAGCTTTTTGTTTTGGGTTTGATCTTAGGTCAGTTTAGATACTGTGAGAATTGGGTTTCTGTAATTTTTCGAATTTGGATGAGTATGGAACTATGAAATTAAGATGAACTTCATTTTATCTTCTCCTCTGTTGTTATTTTCTTATATCCAAACTCAAATTATCTGCAATATGGGGTTTTTCATATTACTTTGTGTATCTGTAATTTGAGGTCAGCTATTAAAACAAATCCCTCAATTCAAGCATGATACTTCTCACTCTGATAATATCTGTACGACAAAGAATGTGTTGCCAGAGTGAGGATTAAGGAATCCCTTTTTTGTTATGAGTTAACCCACATTATGTGACATGATAATGATAAATAAAGTTTTGTTTTCTTGTTCAATGGTATGTTGTTCTGTGTTTGATGAGATATCTCATGATACACTATTTAGCAGAAGTGTCATCAGTAGGAAGGGATATGTCTGACACAACAGAAAGGTTATCTTCATTTCTAGGCTCTTGGCTTTCTAGAAAATCTATTCAATTCTTAGTTCTCAGCTTACATTCTTTAGTGTTTGTAGTGATCACAAATTTGATGCGCAACTTTTAATTAGTTAATATATTGTTTTAATTGAGTTAATGGTATTTACTAAAGTATATTATTTGGTTTGGGCTTAGCTAAATTTTTGTCTTGATAGTTTGGTGGGACTTGATAGCTTAGTTTCGTTAGGGCATGGTGTAGACGTTTTAAGACCAATACTAGAGTTATGTTGTTTCATATTCTTCTTTTTGATAAGTTAGAAAATAAATTTGCTCTATTTTATCTACCTAGATCAAGTGACAGCAAATAGATGAGTAAGGAGCTTTTAGAATCGTGTCAAATATATATAGCGATATAAGTCATGGGAAGGAAAATAAAAACAAAATACAACGAAGAAGTGAATTACTATTGGAGAAGAAGGGAATGTAGGAGTTAGTTTAATTTGGGATCCGTAGAGGTAAATGTTGACTTCATTCTGTTTCTTAACTTCTTTTGTTCTTTTTACTTTAATTTCTTTTGGTTTATTAATTCCTTTAGCTAGTCATTAGGATTTGTTTTCATTTGGTACATGTGCACAATTAGTTCAAACAGATAGAGATGATTTTAATTTGTTGATGGAACGTTGAAATTAGGTAGCTTTCGAGAGTTGGGACAAAAAAATTACATGGGAAATTATTGATTTAGTGAGTTAACGTTAATAATTTTGAGATAAATTTGTAAAATGACTTAATTTTGATATCGAGAACTTCTTTAATTTAATTTTGATATATGAACTTAGGCATTTTCTGGTTAGAGAAGAAACTAAATTCCATTGGGTGCTCTTTTATGTTGTATATTTAGCTTAGGAGTTGTAAAATTTCCTTAGTAGAGTAATCAAGAAATGCACTGTTATTGGACCACCACCGTCGCTAGAAGAACAGTGATGTTAGGTAGGTAGAACTTCAGGTCTATGATAAAATGGGTGTATAACTTGGCAGATAGGTATTCATGGAAAGACCCTTGTTGACATTTTTGAACTGTGATATTTCCCGTGTTAAAACCTCAGGGTGTTATTCACTTACTCAAATTGCTGATATGAGTTACTGTCTTGCCCTGATTCCTTCTTTGTGATATTTGATGAAGTGGTTCAATACTCCGATGCTTCATTATTCTCTTAAGTAGACTCAAAATATTCCAATGTGGATTGTTGCTAATCATAATACCTATGGAACTAAAATGAATGATGAACTTACTTTGGGGTTTTTAGGAGATTTTATTTTCTTTAATCTTGCCGTAACTGAAATAAGTGATTTCCATTTTATTTATTTTCGTTGCTCATCTTGTATTCATCGTTTCTTGGTGTATGAAATGTATTTAAACTCATTTCAGTTTTATTTTGGTTTTTGAGTGACGTATACCGTACTGATGGGTTGAAATCCAACATGTTAGAGGGGAAATTTTCATTCAGTTACAGTTGATTTTTTGAGTTTATCCTTAAATATCTTACACATGAAGTCAGTGGCAAGGGTCTCAATGGTTCCCCTTTAGGAGTCCCTGTAAAGGAAAAGCACATAAAACTTAGTAAAAACGAGATCTCAACCTAAACTGGTGATATAAGTCGTGTCTCTTATCTGACTAACCCGTTCTTGCGCATGTATTATATTGTTGTATGCATAGACTTGCTTAGAAATGAAAAACTTAGTAAAAATGAGATCTCTACCTAAACTGATGTCTTCCATCATTGCGATATGTGCTCTTAATCTGATTGTGATAAAGTTTGCTTACTTGAGAAATTGGATTGGTCTGTTTATGTGGATGGCGACAAGGTTGATAGGTTTTGTATCTTTCACATATAAATATTTGTTAATTTTTATTTTACAGGTTATTATGGCAGAGGTGGTGGTAGATGAAAATGGAATTCTCATTTCTTCTAAGACAACTCAAATTTTCCACATGAAGGGCGCCTTAATTCGAACTCATATCCCTATCTCCTACAGAACCTGGAAGCATGTGCCAGACAATTACATAGATGATGTCTAAAGTGAACTACAGGTATAAACTTACCTCAATTTGATTTATGTGTATACTTTTGTTGACCTTATTTGAGTTATTAAGCCAAAAGCATTGTATTTCAGAGATCATATCAATTTCCTGAGACTTCTAAGTTAACTGTGATAAAGGGGATGTCTGATCCATGGAGGAGACATAAGAATGAATTACGAAAAGCCTATTATGATCTATATGATACACATGAAAAAAGGATTTTACATGTTCCTCCAAATGTAAAAGAAGATGACTGGATAAAATTATGTAACAACGAGAACGATGAAAAGGTACAGAAAAGTAGATTGGATTATAAGAGGAACACATCCGATCGCAAACCTCATATATTGGTGAAAGCTGACCTGGTATTTATGTTTATATCGATAATTTTATGTCATTATAGTAAACTGATTTATAAATTTCAACACTTTCCGACAAGGGTGTATATGTAGTTAACTGATTAATACTAATCGACTCATTGTATGGGTAAATTTAGGTGATGGAGAATCCTGGAGTGGGAATCACTACCTCTGATGTGTGGATTAAAACTCATACACAAGAGGGTTACAAGATTCTACCTTGTGCGTAGAAATACTATGTGAGATATTATTTCTCATAGATATAAATTTTTTCTTGAATTATACACTAGTTAGGTAATTTTATGTTTACAGAATGTTATGCTCGACATTACAGGATGATCTTAAGCAGGCGCAACAAGAGATCAAGGAAAAGAAAGATGTGGGTACTCCTATAGATGAAGTTGATACTATGATTAAAGCTTTTGGGAAGGATACAAGGGGATGGGTTCGTTCTGTTTGTGCTGTTTCTCGTACACCATACGATTATTCTGCTCCTTCATGTGCCAAAGTTGCTGAAATGAATAAGGATGGAGAGCTTAAGCATCAGGTGAAGGATTTGGGTTACAAGATGGAGGTTCTGCTCGAAGGCTTTGGAATCTTAGGTGCAGACCTTTTAAGATGTTGGAATGGGGGGATTTGTGGTTCATCCAAAGATCTGCATCACATATGATTGAAGGTTCAATCTGTTTTTTGCTAATGATCTCACTTTTGTATGTACCTTTATGCACTTGTACATAAGAAGATGCTAATGTTCACACTTCTATGTACTTTATGCAGTTGTGATTAAGAAGACTATAATGCAGTAGACGCTAGATTCTTACGCAATTGTGCATAAAGAAGTATTTTGGTTTAACTAGAAAAAACTTTGAATCTTATTTATCTATGTGAGCCTAACCATTCTGGTATGAATCGATTTTATTTTGTGTGTATGTGTGGGTTCTGTACTTATATATGTTTATAGTTGCACAGGTGACTATAAGGTCAATTGAAGCACTAGTTGCACATGTGACTATAAGCTTGTGTGGGTTCTGTACTTACGCTTGGATTCAGTCTCCTGAATTTTGTGGATATTAACCTTAAATTACACTTTCTTGCAAGGTGTTGTTACGGGATGATGCTGTTGATGACCTTTCTCTGGTAAGTTTCTGTTGTGATCTTTATTTCATCATTTCCATTGTTATTCATGCATTATAATGAAACTTCCCGGTATAAGTAAGTATGACTTGAATTGTTGGTGGTGGAAGGTTGGGAATTAAGATTATAGTGCTGAATATGTACCAAGTCTTCAATGAAGCTACACTGTTGCAGTCAGAAACCTAAATGCATCCATCAGAGGAACCAATTCACAATATCGAAACATCATGGTAAGTTGTTTCTCTCAGATTTTCCGAATATTTTAATTTATAGTCCTGTTTACTAGTCCCGCAAGTAACATTTTGTATGAAATAATTTTACAGATTTAGAGGAGTGGGTACATTTGGAAAGAAATCACTCAAATTTTATTAGTTCAGCAGTTGATGACGATTGCGTCCTCAGTATGCTCGTTATTATCAAAGGCAAAGTATAATCATCTTTTTCCTGTAATTATGCTTAAGAGTTGTCCGAAAACACTATTTATGATCTTCTTATTCCTGTAATCATGCTCATGTTACTTACTGGATATATCAACAGTATAAGCCAAAACTTACAGAAATTTGTATCACACACACTGTACCAGATTTTGGTTCTGTCTTATATGAAAACATGTATTGTTGACAACTTGATCATATATCATTTACTATAATGGATTTCTTCATCTTCCATATCTAATTTGTATTTGTGTTGCAGGGTTGTTACATAATGCAGAGGAGTTGAATTGACCATGCATTGATATCAGGTGCTTCATTTAGGTTACAGATAGGAGTTTCTTCTTGAAATGTAGGTTGTAGCTTAACGCGGAAAAGTGTATCTTAGACACTCACTGTGCTTCTGAAACTAAGTTAGAGTTTTTGTGAAATCTAGAGAAAACTAATTTAGTGTTTTTGTGAAATCTACAGAAAACTAAGTTAGAGGCTTTCTGAAACCACATGATAAGTTGTTTCTTTCTATTTTCTTTCATGTATCATTGAACGTATCATTAGCAATATAAATGGTGCAGAATGTGATTGGTTTGATACTTGGGTTGATTGATTGATTGAATCAGGGTCATGGGGTATTTGCAGGATAAAATAGGATTGGGTTGGGGAATTTTGACTAGGTCAATAAAGACCGATCTTTTTCTTTTTTACGTTGCCAAAATTTAGCATCAGCCAAGTTCTGTTGCGAAATTTGTACCAAAAAATAAAAGTCAGTCTCCATTGACTAAAAAATTTGGGCTTCTTGATAAAGTGCCCCTACATTTCATTTTACACTAAAAAAATGCCCCCGTTTTTCAGAAATTTGTTAAAATATCCTCGTCTTGACCGTTTTATTCAAAAAACGTTAAATAACACTTAGAAGATATTAACGCTTAGGTGGCAGCGGAAAAAGTCCAATGAACACCTTATTAGAGTTGGACCGATCCTATGAGTGCTGGCAATTTGACTCAGTAAACGAGTCATCTTCATCTGTCTCAATGGCATTTGACTCAGAAAATGACTCATTTTAATCTTCATCTTCATCTATTTCAAGCTCATGAGGATTATGAGGAATAATGGTTTAAGGAGAACTTCGATTTTTTCTAGCACGCTACATCCAGAAAAATCCAAAACTGAAAACCTAAATTCAAACCATAACAGAAAACCCCAACATAAACTCCATCAATTACCCGATTACCTCAATCAATCATGTTCTTCCCTAAATCCTAGAACCCTAAATCCAATAAAGAACCTGATTTCATAAATTAGGGACTCAAACATCAAATTCAACTAATTTATATTGAAGAATCATTGGACATCATGAAATAAAATTACCCATTTCATGAACTAGCAAAACAGGTGATAGTAGAAGATAAAACCCCTAATATACCTCAAGAACCCTAATCAAAACAAATTCCAAATTAATATTCATAAACCCTAATTAATAAATTGAAGTTCAATCAAACACATATAAGATGAAATAAAACAAACCCATCATCTTAGATTAACAGAACTTCAAAGCAACGGTAAGATTTGGTCCATTAATCATCAAACATATGTGTTAACACAAAAAAATTAAAATTTATCATGTTGTATGCAATGATAAATTCAAACTAACAATTACTCCATAAATTAATCTTCTTCTTCATAAATTAATCTTCTTCTTCATCTTTGTCTTCGTTTTTCTTCTCTTGTCTAACATCAAAATCAAAATCAAAACTTTACGACGTTGCTTCTTTTAGTCTAACAGCAAAATCAAATAAAAATAAAACCCTAACTTCACTCAGATCACTATATAAATCAAACCATAACTTGAGAAAAACCAGTTGTTATCTAAGATTCGAAGAATTTTATTTTTTTGGGTGAACAGAGATTCGAAGAAGACGATGAAACAAAAAGAGGGAGGCTCTGTTAGTATTAGGGTTTTCTTTTGAATAGAGAGGGAGACGCAGTTAGTATTAGGGTTTCTTTTGTTATATAGAATAGGGCAGTTAAGTAATTTCAATTATTTTCTTGACCAAGTAAACAAGATGTGACTAACTTTGGTGGGCCCATACCGATATTTAAGCTTGAAGGGCACTTTAACAAAGTTTTAAAAAACGGGGACATTTTTTTTATGGGTACCCGAAAAACGGGGTACTTTATCAAAATTCCCAAAAAAGTTCGCAACAGGTTTATCCTTTTGCTAATTTTTTACCATAACTATTTGGGTCGGTCTTCATTGACTTAGTAGAGATTTTGCAACTAATAGTAAAAAATTCACAACTGCTTCTATAAACTGTTGCGAAAATAGTTGCGACAAAAAATTTGCAACAGCTACATTTCCGTTGCGAATATTTGTTACACCAAGTTTCGAACAGCTGTCTGCAGTTGCAAGCCCGGTTTGCAACAGCGATAAACGGTTGCGAATGTCCATTTTTTGGTGTAGTGTCCTCCTTCAGTTGAGAAGGTAAACATTTCATGGATTGCGTAGTTGGTTGCTTAAAATGATAGAATTACAGTTTCAGAAAGACCTTGATAAACTTGTATCGATTTCTGCTGGGTTAGCTAGACATCGCTCTATATTCATTACTCTTGTATAAGTTATCCCTAAAACTAATTACATTGATTGTCGTTTGCAGGGAGCAGTGGATATTCTTATTTGTATGAACCTCTTTGAAGGAAGGAATCATAACAAGTAAGTCTATGAAATACTCACTTTGACTACAATGCATTCTATTGGGCAGTTGTTCTGTATTTCCTGTGGTTTCTTGTATAATTCACTGATATATGAGGATTAGTTGGTCATCCCATGTTGTGTTAACATAAACAATGAGACTTATCTTCTACATTATACCATGAATCGTGTTGCAATATATCACCTATTCTTTTAGTAATTACATCTGCTTATTTTTGTATGGATTAACCAAGACCGAGATCTGGAAAATACAGTTGTGAAATGAATGAATGATTAATTATAAGGAGTTAGATGTTACTTTGATATTCTGCAATTCAAACAGATTGAATGTCATCTTACATCTCTGAATTTGCTATGAGTAGTTTATTGATGTATCAAAATGTTGTAGTTTCAACTACATTTTACTATATTTATGAACTCGCTTGAATTGCTTCCTTCGTTTGATTTCATTTTAACATCGTTGCACTTATGAGGCTAAAAATCAACATAAGTTGGCATTCCTTGCTTGACTCATCTTTTTAAACCAGCTTTCATGTTCTCCAGAACTTTTGGGATGATCTAAAAATGCATTGATAGAAATAAGATTGAATAGATAGAAATTGAAATGTCGGTTACCTTCTGAAACTATACAATATTAGCCATTCGCTTTGAGTATTTGCTTCTGACTTTGTGTGCTCAGTGACTTAGGTGGTCCAGGGAGCACAACTGCTACAAATCTTCTTTGTCTTGACTTTGAATCAGGTACTTACTCCAGGCCTCACTTATTTCTTCATGCTACTCAGCGGTTTTTCTTCTTGAAATTGAAATGCTGGTGTGTTTAAGTATATTTGAGTAGGGGAGCTTGCTTGAGAATGTTCTCCTACCTTGTATTTGAACTTAATTTTATTTTGCATTTAGAGGAGGATCTAATGTTTTGCTCATTAAACCTATTTTACCATGTGCAAGAATTTTATCAATCTTTCGCGTGTTAGCTTGTAAATAACATTTTGTATAATCAAATTTTGGTGGTATAAAACTTGAAAGGTGTTGTACAGTTTGAGTGCCGACCCTTCCAAACCACAACACAATACGCAAATGTCTTAGTAAATTTTTGCAAAACATAAAGGTTTTCAGCCTGTTAGAGAGGCTGAATATTAAACGAGCACCTCATTTCTGTTCCACCTTTGTGTCCTATGCATGAAGAGCTGGGGGGGAAGGTAGTCTAACCTCCTTTTTGATAGTTTCCCTGAAATTTAAATCAACCATTAGTCTCCACTTGTATGTAATTTCCATGTCTAACAAATACTAGAAACTCTGTTCCTTAACCGGGTCAAAGGACAGTTTTCACTTTCAGGCTCCATAACAGGTTGATGAAAATTGTTAAGTTTTATGCATACTTGATGACGTTCTTGTATTCGAGTAGTGATTTAATTCCTCTCCATGTTATTTGCTTTATTCATTTGGAATTTATCACTTGTGGACTGCAGCACTATTGATGAGCACCGATAGGGTAGTGCTAGATTGCAGATTATCAAATGGCCATTCTTAGAGTTTGAAGGAATTTTTTTCTAAGTGCAATCTGTTTGGGTGTGTGAGGTTCATGATTTGCAAGGCCTTCCTGAGATTATGAGTGCTCCTCACCACTTAACCTGGTATGCCTTTGGGGATTATAACTAACTCTGCCTATAAGTGGAACAAGGTGATATAAATTTGTTAAGGAAGACTTGCTTCATGTTAATATTCTTGGCAAGAAGTACCGCGAAATTTGTATGGATTTGTGCTAACATTGACCAATGAATATATCCTTGGTTTGCTTTTTATTTAAGAAGATTAATTTTGAAGAATTAGGAAAACGGGAAATGCGTCTTAGACTTCCAAGTAGAAAAGAACTGAAATTATATCCTGTCAACTTGATTGGATGGTTTGATGTGAACGATCTTTTGTTTAACTTCTATGTTTATTTGTTGTTGTGTCTACTCTGTAGGTCTTGCATGCCGGAAGTACAAACAAAATGCCTTCAAGGCACTTATTGTTGGAGAGTACTCTGGAATCAAAGTTGATCTTGTTAAGGATTTTGAAATGGGGGTTTCCAACAAAGCTCCAGAGTTTCTTAAGTTGAATCCTCTTGGAAAGGTACTTCCCTTTAAATGTTTGTATTTTTTTTGAACTCGTACTCTCCATCATTTGCTTTAGATCTGGTGCTTCAAATTATAAGAAAATGCTAACTTATGTTGTAAATGATCAGGCACTATGTCTCACTGGAAATGCTGCTATGCTTGTGGAAGTATCTTGACTAGTGACTCAAGCTTCAGGTGTTAAGTTTTCTTCATGTGGAAGTCCATGTAAGTTAGTCATAGAAATCATATTTTGTGCATCTTATTGGTTGTATTGGTTTAGAGCAATGAATAGCTTTCATTTGTGAATGAGAATGTACACAGTTTCATATCTTAGTGTAAAAGAGTGTGCAGAATTTTATTGAGAAGTTACGGTAAAATGTGGAGAGTTTGTGTTTCCGTAATGTATGCATGAATGGTAAAATATGGTGAGTTTGCAGATTGAGAAAATGTATGAATTGCAGATTGAAAAAGAAGAATTTGCAGGCCTGTGTTTCAGGTTTAATTGTTTTGCAGGCCTTTAAATTGGAATCCCAGGTCCATCATAATGACCCGGACTATCCATATTTTTATATTTGTTATTTAAAGAATTGTCACTGGTTACCTGTGACAAAAAATTGTAACAGAAAAAAACACGTGTCACCATCTCTGTGTTGTTACATATGAAAGTGACAGATCAAAGGTTACAGTAATTGTGCAAAAAAAGACACGTGTCCCTTAACTAATTGTTGCTAAATTTAGGTAACTCCTATATGTGTTACTATAACTGTGACAAAATGTGACACGTATCCCTCGTTGAATAGTTGCAATTAATTATTCACACTTATAGCTGTTGTTGTATATGTGACAGTCAGGGACACGTGTCGTCAGCCTAATTGTTGTAATTATGAAGTACCATTTTATAAGATACTGTTCCTTTGACTGTAAACTTTGTAATTAGCCATGATTTCTCTTGTTCTAACCTGAAATATTGATCTCATTCGCAAAAGTGAGTTTCTACAAAAATGCAAAGGCCGCGGTACACACTTTGTATCTGCAAAATTAAGGAAAAATGTTTTTTGGACCATTTTATAAGATATTGTTCCTTTGACTGTAAGCTTTGTAATTAGCCATCATTTCTCTAATTCTTACCAGAATTTAAGATCTTATCCGCAAAAGTTAGTTTCTACCAAATTGCAAACGCCGCGATCATTTCTCTAGTTCTGACTTGAATTGATGGTCTCATTATCAAAATCTAGTTATTCACAAATTACAAAGGCAGCGGTACACGGTTTGTATCCGCAAAAATGAGGCAAATATATTTTTGATCATTTTATAAGATATTTTTCCATTGATTGTAAGCTCTGTAACAACCCATCATTTATCTATTTCTTACTTGAATTGATGGTCTCATTATTAAAATCGAGATTTTCACAAAATACAAAGGCGGCGGTAAACGGTTTGTATCCGCAAAAATGAGGCAAATATATTTTGGATCATTTTATAAGATATTGTTCCATTGATTGTAAGCTCTATTAAAAGATAGTTTTCACAAAATGCAAAGGCGGCGGTACGCGCTTGTATCCGCAAAAATGAGGAAAGATATTTTTTTGATCATTTTATAAGATATTGTTCCATTTATTGTAAGCTCTGTAACAAAATATCATTTCTCTAGTTCTGACTTGAATTGATGGTCTCATTATCAAAATCGAGTTTTTCACAAAATACAAAGGCGGCGGTACACGGTTTGTATCCGACAAAATGAGGCAAAATATTTTTTGGATCATTTTATAAGATATTGTTCCATTGATTGTAAGCTTTGTAACAAGCCATCATTTCTCTATTTCTTACTTGAATTGATGGTCTCATTACAAAAATCGAGTTATTCACAAAATACAAAGGCGGCGGTACACGGTTTGTATCTGCAAAAATGAGGAAAAATATTTTTGGATCATTTTATAAGATATTGTTCCATTAATTGTAAGCTCTGTAACAAAATATCATTTCTCTAGTTCATACTTGAATTGATGGTCTCATTATCAAAATTAAGTTTTTCACAAAATACAAAGGCGGCGGTACACGGTTTGTATCCACAAAAATGAGGCAAAATATTTGTTGGATCATTTTATAAGATATTGTTCCATTGCAAAGATGAGGCAAAATATTTTTTGGATCATTTTATAAGATACTGTTCCTTTGACTGTAAGATTTGTAATTAGCCATCATTTCTCTAGTTCTGACTTGAATTGAAAATCTTGTTCGCAAAAGTGAGTTTCTACCAAAATACAAAGGCCGCGGTTCACGCTTTGTATCTGAAAAAATAAGGCAAAATATATTTCGGATTATTTTATAAGATATTGTCCCGGTGACTTTAAGCTTTGTAACAACCCATCATTTCTCTAGTTTTGACTTGAATTGAAGGTCTCATTATTAAAAGCTAGTTTTCACAAAATGCAAAGGTGGAAGCGGTACACGCTTTTTTTTTTGGTAAAAATAAACAAAATGCAAAGGGGGTGGTACAAGCTTTGTATTTGAAAAAATGAGGCAAAATATTTTTTAGATCATTTTATAAGATATTGTTCCTTTGACTGTAAGCTTTATAATTAGCCATCATTTCTCTAATCTGACCTGAATTGAAGATCTCATTCGTAAAAGTGAGTTTCTACCAAAATGCAAAGGCCGCGGTACACGTTTGTATCCGCAAAAATGAGGCAACATATTTTTTGGATCATTTTGTAAGATATTGTAACAATTAAAATTGTTGGATTAATTGTTGCGGTAAGACACGTGTCGCCACTTTAAAATTAGGTCAATCGTTGCTGTTTAATTGTGTAACGGTTATAAAGTGTGAGTCTAATCAATAATTGTCATAGAAAAAAGCGTTGCAACAGATCACAACAATTTTTATCACAGCGTTTCTGTAACGGCGTATATGTGTTACAAATTTAATAGTAACGGAAATACCCTGTGACAAAAGCCTGGATTTGGTGTAGGTACAAACGCCAGCGCTTTTGGCTCACACGTCGGCGCTTGTACCAAGCTCGCCCGGTCTTCCATCTCGAGCGCACTTATTCTTCCATCTCACTCAACAAACCAACAAATGCCCATCAATTTTTCATGTTTGTTGAGTCCATAGTGGGATCAAAATCAACAAATTCTTGTTTTGTTGAGTCCATAGGAACTGTTCTTAGGTTGTGTTATTAATTTCGCGTCAGTGGTCAAATATTCATGTCGAAGATTTTGGACCCCGGAGAAAGTTTTGGTTCACAAACCATCGACTTGGACCCCGGGGCACATGGTGATTCGTAAATATGGGTAACCTTGTATGCCCTTCCTTGCCATTACTAAAACTTTATCCAAAACTCTCCTGTACCCTGACGGCTCTGGTTTTCGTTCTCTACTGCATAAAACTATTCAGTTCTCTCAACTCAAATCACAAAAGTGTTGTTCAGGTGATTCAGAACTTAAGGTATTTTATACTGCTTCCCCTTGTTCAATTTCTTATTTCGTTTGTTTTGTTTAGGTAATATAAAAACCCTAGAAATTGTTTCAATTATGAATCTAGATAATTAGAAATCAGAAACATCCTTTACGATTACTGTTCAACACTAAGAATGTAGTTCAATTGAAAAATTGTTTTGTCATTTTATGATTTAGGGTTCAAAAGTTATAATCTCTGCTGAACTTTAATGTCATTTACATTTGAACAGTAAAAATGAAGAAGACATGAATTTGAACAATAGGGATGAGGAGGAGGAAATTGATAGGATCAGCAATTTACCTGACCCACTCATTCATCATATCCTCTCATTTCTTAAAATCGAGCATGTTGCTCAAACCAGCGTGTTATCTAAAAAATGGAGCTACATTTGGATAACTAACCCAATCCTTGATTTTCAAGAGCCTGGATGTTTCGAACCCACTGATTTGAAAGTCAATGAGTTCATGGATTTCATAGATGGAACATTGCAACGTCGGTATAGTGGGGCAAATATACAAAGGTTCGCAATCACCTGGTATAAACAGTTGAATGTTAATCGAGTTAATTCATGAATCACATGGGCTGTAAGGCATAACGTTCAACAGCTCAGTCTGTATTTAATTCAGAAAGAACCGCTGATTATTACCCGTTCTCTTTTTACTTGTGAATCACTGATTTCGTTGAAGCTACAAATATCCCCTGATGTCCGCTTACCTAATTATATCTATTTTCCAAAACTCAAGTCCCTTGAAATCGAGGGTGTCGAGTTTAGCAATGAATACTGGAATGAGAAGCTCTTTTCCAATTGCCCAGTCCTTGAAGATTTCAGAATGGAACATTGCACTTGGTTCGGTATGCCAAATTTCTGTATTTCAACCCCTGCACTGAAACACTTTAAGATTGATAATTGGGACGACAAATGGTTACCGCGCGGAGAAGACGACGGGTTACGAGGCTGTACTCTCAAAGTTCATGCACCAAACCTGGAGACTTTGTATTACAATGGTAGTATTGCCAAGGAGTATGTTCTGACAACCTTTCCATTACTAGTTAGAGCAGCAGTCCAATTTCGCTTTAAACCATATGTTGCAACAAGGAAGCAAAGGATTAGTCATGGGGCAGCAATAATTCAGTTTCTTCGAGCACTTGCAAATATAAAACGCCTATTTGTTTCTGATGATACCCTACAGGTATTCTTGCCCGCTGCTAATTAATAGAGTAGTTTCTGCTTCTTTTCCTTGTTTAATATAGCTTCATGAAACTTAATTTATTTTTGTTGCTATTGCCTTTTCCCGAATAGGCTCTTTCCTTTTCAGACGATCTATTACAAAAGTTGCCTACATTTCATAATACCAAGGAGTTGATCATGTTTGAGGAAGTAACCGCTCATAAAGCATTAGTTGCTTTGCTCAAAGCAACACCTAATCTGAAGTTACTTATATTTAACAAGGCAAGTTCTACAAAAAATTTAGTTTTGCACACATTCTGTCATTGACTAAATAGATAAATTATAAAACAAGACCTGGGATGGATTATGTGGTAATTATCTTTTGTATAACTGTCTTATCTATTTCAATTTCAATCCAGACCGTCCTTAGTGATGACGAAGAAGAAGATGATGCTGCAGGCAGCGACGCTGATGCTGATGCTGCCGATGGCGAAAACAACCATGGCAGTGAAGATGATGTTGCAGGCAGCGATGCTGATGCTGTTGAGGGCGAAGACAACCATGACAATGAAGATGATGATTGGACACATGATATGGTGATTGGCCCTGAATGCTTGTTTCCACACCTCAAGTCGGTTTACTTTAAGGAGTTCATTGGGAACCCAATGGAGATGGAATGGGTGAAACTAATTTTGATGAATGCAAAAGCTTTGCGAACAATTTCGATTTCCAACTGTTCCCATTCTCACCTTTTAAACACGAAGAGAAAAGAAGAACTCATGGTGGAGATACCAAATCTTCCGAGAGCCTCAACAACTTGCATGGTTAAATTTCCGTCTTGGTAACTCAAAATGCCGAACAATCCAAGTCTTCTGCAACTCAAAGCTGTTTTTTTTTTATCTGCATTATATTAATAGGCTAATGTTTTTGGCACCTCAGCCTTTGATCCATTCTAGATAGGTTTAATGTCTGCATATATCAACTTATGGTGAGACAATTTTACATAAATTGCGGCAATGGTTGTGAATTTATACATTAATATCCAACGTCACTAGGTAGGTCTGTCTTGTAGAATTGAAAGGGTACATTTCTGAAAGCAGCTGTGTTCCTTTTTATAGATTACTTGAGTTGTGTTGAAAGGGTACATTTCTGAAAGCAGATTTGCTTCCAACTTCATGAAGTACTACTAGTTGACGAATTAGTTTACCCAACATTTCAACATTTAGTTCTGTGTATCCTGAATAACTGATTTCAGTGATTTTTAGCCAGTGTCTAGCAATTTTCAAGAGAGTTTGGATCAAATAGCTCCCACTTCACAATGGATTTCTTGCAAGTAGATCACCCTTTCGATCTCCATCCATGAGAAACTCAGCTATTTCAGCTACCCTGCAGTATATGCAGATAGCAAATAAGAGCAGAGTTAGCCATGAAGAGTGAAAGATCTTACGCTATAAAATCTTTCACGTGTATGAAGCCCATATCACAACCGTCTACAACACAAAATGTTGGTCAGCAATACTCCAAGACAAGCAACAGCAGCTCTCTCATCAAATACATCACAACAACATCATCGTGGCAGGTGGCCCAATCAATAACGAAATGTTTTCGCACTATGATTTTTCCTATCAATAATTCAGAATCTGGAGGTGGTCGTAGTCCAGAATTGCTACCAGTGCACTGATTTTGATTTTAGAAGCTAGCACACTCTTTTTCCAACTTTCCATCAATTGATTTAAAGCTGGCACACTCTTTCTCTGACTCCCACCAAGAGAGGGGAACAACAAATCTAGTGCGACTCTCATCCGATGGAGTATTACTTCAAGAAAGTATTGAAAATAACACAGTGAAGCATGAAATGTAATAATGGATCCGTTGACAGACCCTCATTTGACAAAGTTCTCAATTAATTTGTATTCTCTAACCTTATCTAAGACTCGATTTTTTTTTAGATTACTAATTCACGCATCTTAGCTAATCTCAATTTGATATTTGTTATTACCTTACCTTGATTTCTGGTTTCTTCCTTTGTGTGCAGCAAGTTGCAACACTAGGCTAGGCTTGTTTCAATTTGTATGCCTGATTAGTATAAACATTAGTCTATTTCCAAATTGTTTTTCTACTGCAAGCAAGCTAGTAATGCAGTGCCCGTTCAGTACTTATTGAAATGTTACCACAATGCAAATGCCTTGTAGATGTATGAACCTACAAAAAATGAGTCACCTTGGTGAGCATCTGCTTATTGCCTAGCCCTGACGAGACATCTAAACAGTAAACACACACCAAATGACAACAGTCACAACACAAATAGAATAAAGCACCAGTCCCAATGGGTGAAAAAAATGCTGTCACACCAAATGACATACAAGCATCAGCCATCATCAGGCAACATGTACAAAGGAAACCAACGAGCAGCAAGAAGCCTAAGTAGCAGGCAACATGTACAAAGGCAATGTTGCTTTTGTTTAATATTTATTTGTTTTGTCGATCTCAAGCCAACGATCCATGAAATCTGATTGAAAACCCGTTTTGCATTCTCAATATTTCCAGCTTTAGCATATATGGAGCATTTGCTACAGAAACTGAAGATTCTGCTATGATCTCTAAGCACTAGCGTAAATCTGCTTTCCATTATTAAGCGAGGCCAAGCATGAACATGCACTTAGCATGGCAGATAACGTGAAATTGTTAGGCTCCGGTCCATAGCTAAGCAAAGATCTAAACAGCTCTCTGTTGCATCATTAATTATTTGATCAATTCTGCTCATAGCCTACAATCATGGCAGTCCATGCTACCACGTCTGGATCATTCAGCGAATCCAAGAAGTCTCTAGCAAGCTTTAACAAATTTTGGGTCACCGACATATTTGGATGGGGTATGTGCCTTATGGCATATTTTGAGTCATGGTGGCAGATTTCGTTTCCAATGGCGGATTTTGATTTGTCCGGTGGCACATTCTGAGTTTGAGCATACTATATTTTGAGTCGCCATGCTAAATTCTAAGTAGATTTCAGTGGATGAATATTTCTTTTTGTTGATTCAAAAATTTCAATGGATGAATACGAAGTACAAATACTTTATTTATATTTGGCCAATTTGAAGGCTGCTGTAAATAGTTGGGGGCAGCTAATTTCAAGGCCAACTCGAGTAACCTGATAAGGGGTGCCTGGAGAAAGTAAAAAAATAAAACTAATTGGCTAGATGGATGAATTACTTGACGATTGGGGTTGATATTCTTTGTTAAGTTGGCATATCGGTCCACCATATAGTTTGGATAAACCTTGGAAGAGTTTTACTGATAATGGAGTGTGTCTAAATGACCAGAGTGTAAATACATTAAGGATTCTTCTATGTATATATATTATCTATAGAATTTCTTTTCTCTGTATATGAATAGTCTTCTCCAGCTAAAGTAAAAAATATCGATCCCTTCTCTAGGGATTTCAGTAAATTTCCAATGGTGTCGGATACGGTAGTTATGATTCTTTGTTGGGGCGGTTTCTGCTTATGTACGTACGGCACCTGCGAAATTTGCAGATATTGCGGTTGCCATGGAGAACCATCACCACCACCTTCACAAACAGTCCAACCACAACTGAATCACCACGCACCACCAATACAAACAATCCAGAGAGGAGAACAATTTGTACGGCCTGCTACACGGATAAACTATGATCCGCTGCTTGTTGACATAAGTGCACGTGGTTTCGTCGAAGATCATCATCTCGGGCATGGTGGCTGCAGCGTTGACGTAGGTACTTCTTTGAGAAATTCTCAACAGAGAGCTCCACCTTCATACTATACACATTCGGTGGTAGATGATGGGTTGTCTTGTTGCCCTATCTGTTTGGAGGATTTTCAAGAAATAGGACGAGAGAATGGTGATGATGGTAATGAGAAGAATAACAATATATGTAGGATTAAGAGGTGCCGACACACTTTTCATCGTCATTGCATTCGTGAATGGATGGAGTCGAACAATTCAAAACATATGACATGCCCAATTTGCAGAGTGGACATTCTTCCATGATAAACATCTCTTACAGGTTGAAATTCGTAATCTTAGCTTCTTTTATTTATACAAGTAGTGTGCAACGCACTCAGACAACGCGCCAATTTTTTTACTTTTTAATCCCAGTATTGTTTAAACCTAATCGACTCGAACGAAGATAACGCGCGCTATCATTTGATTTTTTTATTTTTTATTTTTGAAGAACCATTACCCTATTTGTTATTAATATATATATATATATATATATATATATATATATAAAGACTTAAAGGCCTAAACAAACAAAGCTCCCACGTTGAACGTCGAGGAAACTCTCGCTTCCTATTGGTTGAAATAGGTTTTTTTTGAGTTTTGTGAAACGAGCGTTTTGGTGAGGACACTTGGCAATGTATGATTGGTTTAAAAAGAATAGGAAAAAAATTAAGAAAAGGAAACCAAATTCAATTTGGAATTCATGACATGACAATATTTAGATGAGGACATCTCTTACAGGTTAGAAATTCGTAATCTTAGCTTCTTTTATTTATACAAGTAGTGTGTGTTGCACGCAGACAACGCGCCATATTTTTTACTTTTTAATCCCAGTATTGTTTAAACCTAATCGACTCGAACGAAGATAACGCGCGCTATCATTTGATTTATTTATTTATTATTTTTGAAGCACCATTACCCTATTTGTTATTAATATATATATATATAAAGACTTAAAGGCCTAAACAAACAAAGCTCCCACGTTGAACATCGAGGAAACCCTCTCTTCCTATTGGTTGAAATAGTTTTTTTTTTTTAGTTTTGTGAAACGAGCGTTTTGGTGAGGATACTTGGCAATGTATGATTAGTTTAAAAAGAATAGGAAAAGAATTAAGAAAAGGAAACCAAATTCAATTTGGAATTCATGACATGACAATATTTAGATGAGGACACTTGGCGACGTATGATTTGTTTAAAAATTACAAACTTAAAAGGAAAACCTAACTTACCGTGTTTGGAATTTTATGGAAGTCAAAATTCAATTTGGAAATCGAGTAACTACTATATTAAGACTTTTTTCTCTCCAAATTATTAATATATAAAGAGGGAAAAAGTCCACATATTTTCTGCGAAAATAAAAATAAAAAATAAATAAAATCTACATATATTCTCCACCTATTTAATGTATTTTCTCAACCACACCAAATCAAAGATACATCGCCACGGGGGAGGGAGGACACCAAATCAAAAAAAACATCGCCACGGGACGGGGCAAAGCCCCGCGGACACTAAATCAAAAATGCATTGCCAAGGGTCGGGACGAAGCCCCACGCACACCAAGTTAAAAGAAAAAATATGCCCGATGCGTAGCATGAGCACAAATCTAGTGTCAATAACGTATAAATAAGATGATGAGATGCGAGCAATTTTGAATGACGGGAGCCATTAGAGCAATTCTGAATGTGGAGCATAGCAACTAATATGGCGCTCACTCTATCCACAGTAGTGATGCCACATGGACGATGCACATGCTTGAATTTTACTCTTTTAACAACACCAAATTTGATAACAATGATATTTTTTTCAGTAAATTAAAATTGAATATTCTTATTTATACTCATTAGGTAGGTATTTCAATGAGCTTTTTAAATATGTTAATTTTATAAAAATACGATGTGTATTTCGGAAAATATCAAGTTTTTTAAAAAAATTGGTGTATTTTTATAACAATGGCATTTCTGTGAATATATATGGTTGGATATGTAAGTATTGATTTAATGTACCTTTTTAACCCTCAATACATATGTATAGTAGTGGTTGATATTTAAGGTCATATTAGTAATTTCATGGTTATACCAAGCTATTTTGTCATTTTGTGACCAACCAAAATACCTCTTTTCTTTATATTAGTATATATATTAGTAAAGATATTAGTGGATAGCTTATAGTTTAAGCTTTAACATGCTACATTATGGGAAATATGTGGCCGAATCTAAGCTGCCAGAAACTAGTTCTTCAATCTTAAAAGGATGAACATACACATGGTTGAAAAGGAAATACTTAATATCTAGACCTTAGAATGTAAATAGTTGAGAGGATTGGTCTATTCTGTCTAATCCCTTAGTCTGATAGCCAACCTCCATTCTTCTGTATTCTTTTTCTTCGTCTGATTCTTCGACATCTATTATTCCTCCATTGCGCTTTTGCTGGTATATAACGGCCTTCTCATGAACATAGGCATAATCCATTCCAGGGGGTATTCTGAATGAAAAAATGTTGCAGTCACTGGTACATCGGTGATCAACCTTGCATGAATTGCTTTGACCATTTCATTTCCTAGCCTTTCTTTTTCCTCATCGCTTAAATTGCATAAAGCCAATCTCTGAGCCTGAGCAGGATACATAAAAGTTTCCCTATGACAAACAGTGCATCTAAAATATTGAATACGATGGAGTTGTCCTTCTCAACACCGTATTGCCTTAGTTGAAGAAATTTGAGCACCAAGAGGAATTCTAAGATGATTGCAAGCCATATCTTTTTCTTTCATTGTTCTGCTTTCTATGTGTTAGTTTTCTTAATTTTTCTTTTATGGTACTCCCTGAACCTTTGAACTTCCTTAGCATTCAATTTTATCGTATTTTTTACATATGGTTTATATGTTATCAGACATTTCATCCCCCCGTTTTCTCCGATTACTCTGAATCCTTTCGAGTAGTGGCATTAAGGAATAGTAGAGCCTTTATTGTCTAGACTTTTCAGTGTCTCTATCATTGTATCTAGCCTGAGTACCATAGTTCTTTAGGGTTGTCTCCTTTCTTTCAATTAAATTTTGAAATTAGTCAAACAAGGAGAAGACCTTTAATTTCTATTTCTATGTGCCTTATCTCTCTTGGGTTTTTTCCTAGCCTGGGACTAGGGCTGTCTAGCCAACATCTCGACAGACAATGGCTAAGATAAGCAACTTAGCCGTACTAAGATTAATATTAAAAAGTGTTGATTAATTATTCATAACGCATCCCAATATTTGTGCTATCGAATGTGGATTGGTCGAGGTTCAGTTTTCATCTAAAATTTGAAAAAAGTTTAAGGTTAGTTTTTAGAGTTTGCTTGCGAACGGACTCTTTTCGTTTATTTATAAATCACAAAATATTTCCTTTACTTGGTGCTTTGTTCTTGGGATGTTTCCTTCACCTCCTTCTCTTTAATCTTTCTCTCTTTTAGCTGTTTTTCTCATCGTTTCTGTTCTATTTTCTAAGATCTTTAACTTCGTATTAATGGGGGATAGTTATAGTTTATATAAACACCTGAGTGGTTTCTCCGTAGCTCAGCGATATGCTAACTATACTAATATAAGGATTCTACCAACTCCTCCAGCATTAATGAGAGATTGTGGTATAAAAGAGAATAGTATCCTTGCACGGATTTTCTCTACTAAACTTTATTCACCAGAGAATATAAGAGGAGTGTTAAGCCACTTCTTGGGTTATAGAATTGGGTTCCAAATTCGTGAGGTGGATCCAAACCTGTTTATCATTACTTTTCGTTCTGCTGAAGATTTGAAATGGATAGCGTTGAATGGGCCTTGGTATCCTTATGGTAATGTCCTCTCTGCTACTTCAGCCTTTCCAGGAATGCGAATCTCTACTGATGCTGTAAAATAAATTCCTCTCTGGGATAGTATCTCTAATGCTAAACACGAATACAGAACTGAAGAAAGACTAGGTTTAATAACAAGTAGGATTGGTATAGTAAGTAGAGTTTGCAAAGGAAGTGAAACTTTAGACTTCCTCCCAAGAGTGCTAGTGCGGGTGAATATTGAAAAGTCGTTGGTTACGAAGCTGCTAGTCAAAGTGGATAGATACCTAGTGACGGAAATAGTTTTTAATTACCTTAATCTCCCATCAAGATTCTGCACCCATTGTTCAATATTAGGTCATAAGGTTAGCCAGTGTGCTATTATGCAAAAGCGTCCTCTTGAAGATATATATGACATTACTACGGCCTCTCCTGCTCCTAGGGATGACATATTTTTGTTAAATGATACTCCTATCCAGATTCGGAACCCTAAAGACAACTTAAACGCTCATGGTAACGCAGAATCCGTTGATAAATTTCTGGCTGTCCCAGGGTTTAGTGAAACTCTGTATGACTTGTTCAGGGAAGAACATACTCATTTAACACAGCCTAGTACCAAACCCTATGGAGTCTTACCTAGGATAAGAGAGCAATCCTATGAGGTATTAGGTCCAGTAACTTATGATGAAGAAATGCCTCTAGCTTCCAACACCATCTTGGGTAAAAGAACCTTCCCTTATAATCTTCCATAGAATTATATTCCTTTGAATATCTCGATTTCCGATTCTTTTCGCTCTGCTAACTCGGAAACTTACCGAGTCTTAGATTCCATGGAACCGATTGAAATCAGCTCCGAACCGGTTAACGAACTGCTTCATGATATTATTAACCAGAACCGATCCTATGGTTCCTTAAGTCAATAAAAGACTTTCTTTTACTTATTCTTCTCCTTTTGAAGATGCTAGAGATAGTCTGGGTTCTCCACTATCTTCAGATTCAATTTCATCTGCATTTTATGCCATCCATGCTGGCCCTAATCATTCTAATTTGCATTGCATTTCTGCATCTTTAGCATCTCCTAGAACACATCCTAAATATGCATTCAAGATTTCAATCCCTAATTTCCCTTCATCTTCATCATCAGAAGGGCTTTGTATTCTGACTTCTGATAATGATAATGGCAATTTTCTCCAAATTGACCAATACGGATCAAATCTTAAGGAACAGACACAGGTGAAGGATGGATTTCTACCAGTTCCATTCTCATTGGACTCTCCATCTGTGCAAAAGGACGAAATTCAGGTATCCCTAAATTTGGCTTTTTTGTCAGTTTTCCACTTCAATTATCAGTCTTATTAGAATACATAATTTATTATTAATCTAAGAACATTTCACTAAATAACACATTGCCCTTTAGAAGAACCATTAGAGATAATACTCACTTAACTTTTCTCTTATTAGTTTCTTAATCAGAATTGATTCCGATAAAAAAAAAGATTCCCTAGTTCACTGTTTAGCTTTTAAAATTTTATGCTCTGTAGGGTTTGATAGTTGATTATTCCTGATATCTCTTTTGGTGTGCTTCTTTGAATTAGAATTTTGTTATGAAAATAATAGCCTGGAATATGCAGGGTTGTGGTAACCCTTTTACTCAAAACCACCTAAACCAACTTATTTCTGTTGATAAGCCAGAGATTATTTTTTTTCGTCAGAAACAAAATCTCAAAAACACTTAGTTAAATCTCTTCTTAAAGACTATATCAATACTCATATAGTAGATCTCATAGGACTAGCAGGAAGCCTAGCTTTAGCTTGGGTGGATGGTTTCTCTTTTGAAATTGTTCACTGGAGCATTAACATGATTAATATACTAGTACAAACTAACTCTGAATCCAAGAAATGGTTACTCACATGCTTCTATGGTAGTTCATACCCTTCTAATAGAAACATTACCTAAGATTTTCTTACTGGAATCTCAGAACAAGTGGACATGCAGTCCATGCCTTTGGTCCTTTTAGGAGATCACTTAAACATGATCTTCAGTCAAGAGGACAAAATAGGGGGTTTGCCTTATAAAAAATCTGATTGTGATTACTATCATAACATTTTAAGTAATGCAGGACTTTTGGATTTTGGATTTAAAGGTTATGAATTCACTTGGAATAATCATAGGGAGGATATAGCTAATATCCAAGAAAGACTAGATAGAGCAGTGGCTAATGCTGAATGGAATATTCAATTTCCAAAAGTTGAACTTTCACATTTACTGGCAGCAGGCTCTGATCATAGTCCCATAGATTTAAACTTAGACACTAGCTTTATCAAACTTGAGTATACATTTAAATTTTATGATACATGGCAAAAGGATAGTTCTTGTGTACAAACTATTAAAGATTCATGGAACCATGTTATTAGAGAGAACCCAACAAACTCTTTGATTCTTAATCTTCAAACTCTCAAAACCAACTTAGGTTTTTGGAAAGAAAAAAAACATATTTGGTTTACCTTCTAAACAAATTAAGAGACTCTTATCCCGAATAGAAAATTTGAATACTTCTAGCTATGTGTATAAAAAAGAAGATAAAATAAAGGAAAAACTATTTCAACTTGAAAAACTTTACTCAGGAAGCAATATCAAAACATCTTTCTAGACATAATATGGTTAATTTAGGGGGGAAAAACACTAAGTTCTTTCATACAAAAACCTTGAAAAGAAGAAAACGGAATAATATAGAATGCCTAAAAATGAACAATAATGAAATTACTTTCAAGAGATCTGAAATACAAGAAACTCTCTCAGGATTTTTCTCCACCCTTTTCTCAGCACCCCCTGTTCCTCCTCCTCCTAACCTTAATCTATTTCACAATATTCAACCTAGCATATCCTTAGAAGAAAGTGTTAACCTAAATTCTATTCCTTCTGCTGAGGAAATCTGGTTAGTTATTAAAAAACTAAAACCAAATAAGTCTCCAGGACCTGATGGCTTCCCAGCTAGTTTTTTCAAACTCAATTGGGAAACTGTAGGAGAACAAGTTACATCTACCATTCAACAGTTTTTTAAAACTGATGAACTTCATCATGAGTTTAACAAAACTTTGCTTTTCCTAATACCCAAAAGTAGACATCCTAAAGACCCTAGTAATTTTATACCAATTGGTCTTTGCAACACCATTTACAAGATTATAGCAAAAATCCTAGCCAATAGGATCAAACCAATCTTAAATAATATAATTTCTCCTTTCCAGACTGCTTTTCTCTCCAAAAGGCAAATCTCTGACAACATTGTCATTGCACAAGAGCTAATTCATTCTTTTAATAAAAAGAAAGTGAAACATGCTGGAATGGGAATAAAAATAGACATGTATAAGGCATTCGATAGAGTGAATTGGGAGTTCTTAATCTCAGCAATGAACGTTTTCGGTTTTGACAAAAAGTTTTGTAATCTAATTTTTCAATGCATCTCAACTTCCTCCATAGTTGTCTTACTCAATGGCAGTCCAGGGAACTATTTTAAACCAACTAGAGGCCTTAGACAAGGGGATCCTCTGTCCCCTTATCTTTTCATTATATTCATGGAAATATTCTCTAGATTGCTCTTAACTAGTGAAGAAGAGGAGATTATACATGGTATTAAGTTAACTCCTAAGAATAGTCCAATCTCTCATCTTTTCTTTGCTGATGATTGTCTTCTTTTCATTAGAGCATATCTTAAGGAATGTCATAACATTCTGCAGCTCATAGACACATTTAGTAAAGCTTCAGGACAGTTGATTAACTTTGATAAATCAGGATTTTTTTTCAGTAAAAAAGTTCAACCTAAACATCAGAGAATGATTAGTAAATAACTAAAGATTTAAAAAATTGACCTAAAAGACTCTTATTTAGGAACTCCTCTCTTCATAGATAAAGCAAAAATAAAACTCTTTGAAGGCATAATAGAAAAGATGGAACACAAAGTACAAGGTTGGATAGGTAAAGTATTAGCTCAGGCTAGTAAAATGGTCATTAACAAAGCAACCTTGGCAAGTATGGCTAGTTATCAAATGAGTTGTTTTATTCTCCCAAAAAAAATTACAAAAAAATGGATGCTATGCAAAGGGACTTCTGGTGGGGAAAAGAAACTAATTATAAAGGATATTACCCAAAATCTTATTCTTGTCTCTGTAAACCTATCAGCAAAGGTGGTCTAGGGTTCAGGAATGCTCATAAGTTCAACCTAGCCATGATAACTAAACTAGCTTGGAGACTTTTGACTGAGCCTAAGGCTCTTTGGGTGTCTCATCTTAAACCTAGATATTTTAGGAACTCCTCCGCTTTTAAAGCTAAAATCCCTTCTACTAGTTCTTGGATTTGGAAATGTATAAATAAGGGAATTAAGCTAGTAGTTCAAAATAGTATATGAGAAGTAGGAGATGGCAATAGCATTAATATCTGGGAAGATAACTGGATTCCTAAACTAGAAGAAAATCATAGTACCTACAAAACTGTTACCAACTCCCATTAACACTTGTGAAGGATCTAATTGATCCAATCACCAATAAGTGGAATTCTACCTTAATTTTTGAATTGTTTCCAGGACACATAGCTCGACAAATCAGTAGCATAAGAATTTCTTTGGATAATAATTTAGCAGCCAAACCAGGTACTCTTAGATGGATGCTAACCAACTCAGGAAAATTAACTGTCAAATCTATGTATAACAAGCTAAATGAAAGAACAATGAACCATTACAACTTAGGACAGCCAGATTCTTTCTGGAAAGGATTATGGAATTTAAATGTTTCTGAAAGAATTAAGATCTTCATCTGAAAATGTTTACGAAATGTTGTTTCTACTAATCTAAAGTTATCTAGATTTATGAAAGATATAACACCTAATTGTAATTTTGGATGTCAGGAACATGAATCCATAGAGCATCTCTTTCTTCATTGCCCTTATGCTAAGTCAGTTTGGGCATTAGAGCCATTCCCAGTTGATCTGAATTTTGACAGATCCACTATTTTTTTTAGAAGTCTGTAAAGACAGGATAGGAAAGGAAAATCCAATTATTCCTATAGAAATAATAATGACAAAAATTTGGTTTATATGGAAGGAAAGACGCAACAGATCTTTTGAAACACAACAACAAACACATACTCAATTAGCTTTAGAAATTCAAAGACATTTAGAATTCTGGTACAAAGACAATTACTGGACTAGACAGGTCTCAACTGATACAGTGGAAATACCTAGATGGACAGCTCCTAGGTGTTCACAAAAGAAACTCAATTTAGATGCAGCCTGGATTTCTATGAATACACCAGCAGGTTTTTCTTTAATCTTCAAAAATGATGCAGGGAAGTTCAAATAGGGCAGAGCAGGACCCATCTCAGCCTCAACCCCAGAAGAAGCAGAAGCTCTAAGGCTGCTGCAGGCTGCTAAATGGGCGAAAGAGGAGGGATTGTCAAACTTCAGCGTAGAAGGAGATTGCAAGAACCTTTTTGATTACTTGAATTGAAAACCTTCTCAGATCACATGGCAGAATCAGAAGATTATGGATGAAGTAAAAAGAGAATTTAACCTTCGTCAAAATTTATTAGTTTTTTTTTATATTCCTAGATTAGCAAACAATGTAGCTGACATCCTTGCTAAAGAGGCTAAATCTTTTCGAACTCTTGTTAATTGGAGGAGAGAACCTCCATCTTGTATTTTGCAAGCTTTAGAAGTAGATAAATCTAATGCTTGGGTTGGAGTCAATAGCCCAACATTAGATGGCTCTACTATTGGGGAGTTAGTTTGTTTTGAATGCATTTCAACTTTAAAAAAAAAAAAAAAAAAAAAAAAAAAAAAAAATCTCATTTCTGATTTCGTGGCAGGAACGAGAATCTCTGTGCGCACTTAATTTTCGTTTGATCCTTCTTTTACACACCAGTTACGCTAATTCTGGCCATCCATTTTATGTAACAGCTTAGTTTTCAAGTCAATGCATTTAACATCCAACACTAACTCTGTCAATAATCCATACAACTAGTAACAATGCATTTAACATCACCAAGACTCCATACAACTAGTAACAATCATTGGGTTTTAACTACCTCTATATTCAAATGATTAATGTATATGATGTAATTATTCGGACATCAGATTAAGAATGTCATGATTATTAAGTAAAATTGTATTTGAAATTTTATAACTAAGTATTAACTTAGGATTCGTTTAACGAGAATCACCGGATGAATCTTCTAACAAAATGGCTCTCTCTCTCCTCCTTTGTTCTTTTTCTAAACTCTCCATTTCGAACCCACTGATTCAGAAATGAATGAGTTCATGGATTTCGTAGATGGAACATTGCTTCGTCGGTACAGTGGGGCAACTATACAAAGGTTTGCTATCACCTGGCATAAACATTTGAATGTTAATCGAGTCAATTCATGGATCACCTCTGCTGTAAGGCATAACGTTCAACATCTCTTTCTGTATTTAATTCAGAATGAACCGCTGATTCTTACCCGTTCTTTCGAATCACTGATTTCCATGAAGCTACAGATATCCCCTAATGCCCGTTTTCCTAATTATATCTCTTTTCCAAAACTCAAGCGCCTTGAACTAGATGGTGTCCAATTTAGCAACGAAAATTGGAATGAGAAGCTCTTTTCCAATTGCCCAGTCCTTGAGTATTTCCACATAGAACATTCCACTTGGTTCGGCATGCCAAAGTTCGGTATATCAACCCCTGTTCTGAAAAACTTTCGTATTGATAATTGGGAAGACGAATGGTTCCCGCGTGGAGAAGACGACGGGTTACGAGGTTGTACACTGAAAGTTCATGCACCAAATTTGGAGGCTTTTTATTACGATGGTAGTGTTGCCAAGGAGTATGTTCTGACAACCTTCCCATTACTAGTTAGAGCAGCGGTCCAGTTTCGCTTTATACCAAATGTTGCAACAAGGGAGCAAAGAATTGGTCATGGTGAAGCAATTAGTCAGTTTCTTCGCGCCATTGCAAATGTAAAATACCTATGTGTTTCTGATGATACCCTACAGGTATTCTTGCCCGCTGCTAATTTTCGAGTAGTTTCTGCTTTTTTTTTTCTTTTTTTTTTTGTATGTTTAATCTAACTCCATGAAACTTATTAATATCTTTTTCTATTATTGCCTTGTCAAGAATAGGCTATCTCATTTGCCGACGATCTATTAGAAAAGTTGCCTACATATTATAATACTAAGAAGCTGACCATATTTGAGGAAATATCCGATGATAAAGCACTAGTTGCTTTGCTCAAAGCAACACCCAATCTGGAGTCCCTTGTATTTCACAAGGCAAGTTCTGCTGAAATTTCAGTTTTGCATGCATTCTTTCGTTGATGAAATAGATAAATAGTATAACTAGACCTGGGATATTTTTATTAACCAGTTATGTATGTGGTAATCATCTTTTGGAATCTGTCTTATCATTTTCATTTTCAATGCAGTCGGTACCTCCTATTAGTGATGACGAAGAAGAAGATGAAGTTGCAGGCAGTGACGCTAATGCTGATGCTGCTGAGGGTGAAGACAACCATGGCAGAGAAGATGCTGCTGAGGACGAAGACAACCATGACAGAGAAGATGCTATTGCTGCCGAGGGTGAAGAGTACGATGGCAGCGAAGCCAATGATTGGACATTGAATGTGCCTGATCCCGAATGCTTATTTCTACACCTTAAATCAGTTTCCTTTCTGGAGTTCATTGGTAACCCGGTGGATATGAGAGTAAATAAAAAAGAAATAAAGGGGGTACGCTGCGCTGCTACAATCTAATCTTGAAGAATGCAAAAGCTTTGCAAACAATGTCTATTTCCAATTCAGAGCACTCTTACCTTCTAAAAAAGAAGAGAAAAGAAGAACTTATGGTGAAGATACCAAGTCTTCCAAGAGCCCAACAAGTTGCGTGTTTAAATTCTCCTCTTTGCATTCTAAAGCAGAAAAAGGCGTAGATTATTAGGCTGGATGAACGGAAATTGTTTCATCAATGTTTTTAGTGCATCCGCAACTCATCGCTGCTTTTATCTGCATTATATTATTATTATTAGGTTAATCTTTATGGCAGCCTGCTGCCTTTGATGTGATCCATTCTAGATTGTTTTAATGTCTGCATATCAACCTATGGTGAGGACAATTGCAGCAATGATTGTGGGTGGATTCATACACCAAGTAGTGACCTGTCTTGCAGTATTCAAGGGGTACATTGAATTATCTAAAAGCAGTTGTATTCCTTCTTATAGACAACTTGGTCTATGTCCAACTTGAAGAAGTACTTGTTGACGAATTGCCCAATGTTTCGACACAACTTATTTGCTGAACTAGGAAGGAAGAAAGTAAGGATCTTCTTTAGTTTTGTGCATCCTGAATAACTGATTTGACTTGTCCCTGAGGTAGTATGTCAGTAAGGCTGAAAGTTCAAGAGTTTCAACCATATACTTGCTAAAACACCTGCACAACAATTTTTCACAGACGGTACTTCTAATATTGAATGGCCAAGAGTCCAGGACATGTAAGTAGCCATATATAAAGCCTTTGAACTTGCCACAACATTTCTTACGTATCTTATATAAATTTCACACTTCATAGTTGAGATTTGGAGGGATGAGAGGGAAGAGATTGCATTATCTCTTTACATTCAAATCAGTTCTTGCTTTAAGGGTTTAGCTGTACTGTTCCAATAAGGCAGCTCATTGACTTTATGTCCTCTTTGTGAAACCTACTGTGTGCACCCCAGATAACATGACGAGGTCCCATTTTATCTTTTGGAAGCCTTAGAATTGTAGTCCAATAATCTGTTCGAGTATTGCCTGACTTCACAACTGGAGCAGACAACTGCTTGATGTGGCATGGATTATAGTTGGATTTCTGATTGATTGTGTCCCAAATCTAACCTTTCATTGATGGTATTGGCAAAAGAATAAATTCCCATGTATTAGCTCCTACCAAACAATAAATTACCCTCCTATTATTCACACAATGACGGTGATTGATAAATCTACTCCAATACAACAAAAATCCTAATCAGTTGAATTTCTTTCAATCCTTTCTAATTTCTCCCTCATTTCCGATCTTAACACCAACTCTTCCCAATTTTGCCATGGCTTTTGCAAATTTTTGGTCTTCAGAGTATCTATAAACTAATTTACGAGTCCGTCGACGCAAGCTCTTAAAAAACTTGTTATCAGCAAATACAAACTCAGTATCTTGGTCAAGTGCGTTTAACTAATGCTAGGCAAGTTAGCAACGTGGAACTAAATCAACGATTTTTGTTATGGTTGGCAACACGAGATGGAGTATGTGCAGCATACTTACCCAAGTTACGACATCGTACGCCAAGATAGCAAGGATATCCGAGCATGAGACTACCCCCGGAGTCCCGGACATTATTTTTCTAACGCTATCTTAGCCTTGTCAACAATGTGCATCTCCAGCTAGAGAAAGGTTGACAGATACGTTTCTCTCGGAATTGTTGTCATCCGTTGGTAGAATCAAAACAGAACCATCACAACCCTACAAAGAAAAAACACTTATTTGAAAGTTTCACTTTCACAAGTTACATATATAGATAGATAAGTTGAAAAGAACCCATTGTTACTTCAATTCGGTTCACATCATTGATCGATATCAACATCTAGAATACCATTCGGTTCACATCATTCGATTCAAATAAGATATTTACGTAGCCCATGTTTCTATTAACTATAGCCCAAAAAAAATTCGTTAAAACAAGTCTTAATCTTTTAGTAACTAACAATCATACTTCTTCCCGAAAATCAAAATATAAACCCTAATTTTTTTTAGATCCAAACAAAATTATACTTCAATTTATTTTTAATTGTTCTCTTATTATTTTTACAAATTTCCCTATAATAAACCTTAATTTTTGATTTTCCCAAAAAGAAACTAGACCCAACCTTTGACCTTTTCTCTAAAATGATGCTTGTTTTTCCATAAATCATGAGTACGGTAATTATTAGAGCACTGCTCGGTCGAACTCGCAAGCGTTGCTATCTCAAGCTTGTTTGTCAAGTTTAGGTGATCAAAACTATAAGTCTTGATTTCTAGTGTACTTATAACTATGTCCCGGATTAGGATAGAATGTGTAGTTGAGCTTTAGACTTCACGGAGTTCATCGATGGAAGACGAAGATCTACTGAGGAGAGCTTGTAGGAACTTCATCAACAAAAGGTATGCGGAGACTAAAACTTATATATCACTCAGAAGTCGTCTATTCTATTCTATCTCCTATTGAGACTAAGTCGTATAGTTATATAGACTTTTACATTTGAATTTCGATCTGAGTTTTAACTCCCTTATATCTTTCTCGAAATATGTGTGGGAAAGCTTTTTGCTTTAGCTATGTTCATCATTATTATTGACGAGTTTAGTTGGAAACAATTTATTTGTTGGAAACTAAATAACAAGTCAAAAGATGATCATGTGAAAATTGCCTTGAAACATCTTACATGATCTGTGTAAGACAGTCATTTGATGTCGACTCGGAATGTTTCGTATTGATCATTCGATCACTTGAAAATTACTTAATTATAAGCTAATAATTTGTGGGACAGCTATTGTCATCTTCTAAGGATGTTTCAATTATTGAAATGGGAGTTTAGAACAATTAACCATTGCCTGGATATAGCAAAGTATGCATACCAGTATGCAAACTGTTGTAGTATGATTCAAGTCCGGGAACCAAGTTTGCATACCAGTATGCGAACGGTTTTAACTGTCAAAGTCCGGGAACCAAGTATGCATACCAGTATGTGAAAGGTTTTACCTGAGTTAGGTCCGGAACGACAATATGCATACCCGTTTGCGAACTATCGGACAAGATCAAAGTCCGGAACTCAAGTTTGTGTACCCGTTTGCAAACTGAGCAAGTTTAAGTTTTAAAATCGGTTAAGTATGATTCCATACTCATGAACAAATACATTTGTATATTAAGGAATGCAATCTTTGCAAACCGTGGCTAAATGTTCATGAATTGATTCTCTTGAATCAAATCCGATTTTGCTTCAATCGTGTCTTGCATACTTCTATGAGAATATAAACAATTGAAAAACTCTATAAGTAACACAGTTAGATTCATTTGATTATTATTTGATCTAGAAGTGTTAGATGAATGTGGTTAGTACAAAACTGTTTATATGGATAACTTCGGTTAACTGTTATTGAGCCAACTCAATATACATGTTTAGGTACAGTTACCCATATATAAATGAAGGTATATTTCATTTGTATGTAACAAGCTAAGACCATCTAACTGTGGAGATGATATTGCTTTGGTTTTAAGAAAACTTTCTTGAATCTTAAATCAGGTTTTCATCTAACGGTAAATATTGATTGCTTTGTTTCAAAGCTATCAAACCCTGATTTGAAGACTACATAAGAGAGAACTCTAGCAACTGGAAAACCTAATCCCCACACATTCTGTGTGATACTAGTTGCGAATAGATTCGATTCTCCTATAACCTAGGTTTTTCCTAAAACCATTATTATAGGTTAACGACTTAAAGGCTTCATTGGGATTCTGAAGCCAGACCCAACTATTTTCTCTGTAGTTGTGTGTTCCGATCTTACTTGTCCTATCGTATTGAGTACTATCTTCTCTAAGACTGTCTCGAGATTTATCTCCGATAGGTAAGATATAAAAGTAATCACAAAGCTCTTCGTCTCATTCTTTGTGATTCCACAATAACTTGTTCTACTACCATATATTTAAGTTATTGTGAGGTGATTGATATTTCTAGGCTGTTCTTCAGGAATATAAGACCGGATTATCAATTGGTTCATGTTTACCTTGATTTATCAAACTGGCAAAACAAAAATTCATAGGTATATCTATGGGAGACAAATTTATATATATCAGAATAGACTTTTCTGTGGGAGACAGATTTGTTTATAAATTCCTCAACTTTGGGTCGTACCAACTCTTAGTTGTGGGTGAGATCAGCTAAGGGAATCAAGTGCGTAGATTCCTACTAGGATTCAGAGGCGTAAGGATCGCAACTGTACGACTTTAATCGTTGTGATACTTTGTTAGGGCTCAACTACATTCCAGTCTGAAGTTAACTTGTAGTAGGCTAGTGTCCATAGCGGCTTAATACAGTGTGGTGTTCAAATTTGGACTAGGTCCCGGGTTTTTATGTGTTTGCGGTTTCCTCGTTAACAAAATATCTGGTGTGTGTGTTATTTCTTTTCCGCATTATATTTGTTTATATAATTGAAATATCACAGATTGTGCGTAGTTCAATCAATTGGTAAATCCAACCTTTGGTTGTTGATTGAAATGTATTGACACTTGAACATTGGTCTTTTGTATCGTTCAAGTTGTTTCTCATAATAATCAGGCTCACGGATTTCTATCTGTTTGATTTGCTGATTACATTGAGAAACAGAGATATAACTTTTGGATATATTTCCACTGATTGAGTCTGACTGTCTAGTTGATTCTCTTGGAATTATATTGGAGTTAGTCCATACAGATTGCCAAACGAAATATTGGGTAAGGTTGTTAGACTCCCGCTTTTTCAATTTGTATCAGAGAAGCCAAACACGTTAAAGACCTCATAAGTCTGTGTTTGTAGCAATCTAACTCTATAGACAGAAGCGCTATCTCTATAAATGTACCGCCAGTCTTCGATGGCTCGAATTAATTATGGTGAAAAATTGCTATGCGTGCCTTTCTTCAAGCGCATGATTTTCAATCATGGGTTAAATATTGTTAATGGCTATGATCCTCCAATGGTTACAGTAGACGGTGTAACTATTGCAAAGGATATTGGTAGTTATGAGCCTAACGAGATCCTCGCTACAAAACGAAATTCTGACGTCTTAAATGTTATCATACATGCCATTACCCCAGATCTTCAGCACCAAGTGACTACCAGCACTCGGTCTAAAGATGCTTGGGATATCTTGAAAACCATACATGAAGGGAATACATCTGAAAAGGAAGCTAGGCTTCAAAACCTAAATTTTGATTGGGAAAACCTTCGTATGGCTGATGAAGATTCATTTGATGAGTTTAATCACAAAGTGTCTGAAATTGTTACTATTCCTGAAAAGGATATTGTGATGAAAATTCTCATAAGACAAAAGTAAAAGTGTCGGCAACTCTGTAGTTAATCCTATTGAGACTGGTTCATCAGATGAAGATCTTGATAACTCAGTCTCACTGATCACAAGACAGTTTAGAGATCTTATTTTGAAGAGAAGTAAATGGTTCATCAAAGATAAACCCAGGTCATCAGTCAAACCTCATGACCGTGCCCCTCCTAAAAACAGGGACACCGTCGATACTGATGATGAGGATATGCCACAGTGCTTCAAGTGTAAAGGTTTTGGTCATTTTGCTAGTGAGTGTCCAAATCAAAGAAAATACACTGGGAACAAAGGTATTGATGAAATATCTGATCACTATGATTCGAACAATGATGAAAAGTCAAGTGTTGCACTCCTTGGTGAAAATATTGATTTTGATAATTGTAGCAATACATACATCAATCTTGATATTCTTCCTGGAGAAACTTCGTCAACCACTGTGGAGGATAAAATGGATTTTTCCATTTCTACTGAAAATTCTATCTCACATGTTTTAGGTACCTCAATTTGTTTAGCAGCATGCTCAGCTATGGTGTTTGAACCGTCCTCCAAATTGACATGTTCTTATTGTACTTTTAAGGGTCATGAACTCTCTAATTGTTTCAAGTACAAACATAAATTTATATATGTCAACAAACTTCAAAGGAAAGCAAATCTATTAGCAAACAAGCTCAAATTTTTTCATAAGTTGAATTCATCTGAGGTATGTAAATTCAACTCATCTCCGAAGAAGTTAATTTCTAAATAAAAAGATATACCTCTATGGAAAAGAACAAGGTCTAAACAATCTGTCAAAAAGGGTATTAAGAATTCCGTACAAGAGTTTTATGGTGGAAAGATTATTGTTCACCCCAACACAGCTTAATTGTGTTGAAGGTGCATCTTGTCTCATGTGCCCGATTTTAAAAAGAGAAAAGTTTTATGCACAATCGGGTTTTAGGAAAAGAAATAATTTTTTTTTCTTTTCTAGAATTCTGTTGATCTTTTCATAACAGATATTGAAAAGGTTTACCCTGTTTTGATTATTAAAAGAGGGTTAAAATCGACAATTCTACCTTTTTTAGGGTTATGAGTTAGTCATACGTGAATCTTATTTACTCTGATATAGGTAACGTAACCCTACATTATTTTTTCCTTCCCTGAAAACTTTTTTTTATCAAAAGATTGCTTGTGGAGCTTGGATTGTGTATTTTTCTCACAATTCCATATTTGAATGGAGACTCCAAGCATCATATCTTCTGATGGAAAAGATGTTAATATGATTGTTCATCCATCAATCATGAAGTAAAAAGATAAATCCCATTCCTCTACAACTTTAAAAAGAAAAAGGAAGAATATGAAGAAACCAAGGGCTATCCCCTCAAATCTTCAGAAGTTTTCTGGTGTTCTTGAAGAGTTGAAGGAAACAAGGAAGTATATTTAGCAAATAAAGGCTATTGTTTTAAGAACTCTTGAAATTCAGAAGGCTATGGTTCGGGATCAACCAAGAGGTTTGTTGGAATTGACTCCTTTCTTCATGAACCTTATGTTCCAATGTCTGTTGACGACAAGGAGTTCGGGGACGATAAAGAATTTTTCAAGAATCTTAATGTCTAGGAAACTTCTTATGAGAATTTATTCTTGTGTTTTAAGAAGAATAACTAGGGTTTGGAATAACATATATTGTGATTACACATAGCTATTGCCAACGTTTTTCATCTTGCAATGTTTTAGAATTATATATTTAAATTCTAAGTTATTTGGAAGATGATTTTGCAGTATTAATCTTTATTGGTTTTTTATATTGCAAAAATATTATGAGATATGTGTGTTTACGTCCGTGAACTATGATAATCTCATATTTGTCAAAAGTTAAGTCTATTGTGTCATTATGCATTCATCTTTCATGTGATTTGTTAATGTCTAAAGAAATCCTTCTTTTCTCGTACAAGTCAGGTCGCTCTTGTTGTTCTTTCGGGAATGACATTTTATGAGGCAGAGTTCTTAATTGAACTTGTGCTTAATTGCCAAATCTTTATGGGGAGTGCGGCTATGGAATATTGTAGGAGTTATCTTTTATCTTTATAAACTCCTTGATGAATACACTAAGTTTCGACTATGTGAAATCATCAAAACCAAGTTGATATGTTATCTTTTAGTCATGAATAATCTCTTTGAGAATTCCATTATGATCCCGCTAGTTTTCGTACCTTTGCCAATTTATATTGACAAAAAGGGGGAGAATTATTTTGTAGTTCACACTACATACATATGGTTTACGGATCATTATGTAAGAGGGAGTGGTTTTCATTGTGAGATGAAGTATTAACTAAGGGGGGGGTAATACATATCACCGTAGTATTATTGTCAAAATTGTGATACAATTGAACTTTGATGATGTGTGATAATACTATGACACTGTATAACAATAATTGAGAACAACTGTTTTCTTATTGTTATGGCTACGGATCTTCAACAACAATGATGTTGAGTTGAACACGTTCAGAATCACTGGAGTACTTGGAGTGACGAAGAACTCAAGGAATGTTTGAAGAACCAAGGAAATCAAACATGTTTGATGACAAGCTACAAAGTTTATTTATTTTGTAATCCATATGTATTGATAGTTTTGTCACTAAAATTGACAAAGGGGGAGATTGTTAGAGCACTGCTTGGTCGAACTCGCAAGGGTTGTTATCTCAAGCTTGTTTGTCAAGTTTAGGGGATCAAAACTATAAGTCTTGATTTCTAGTCTACTTATAGCTATGTCTTGGATTAGGATAGAATGTGTAGTCGAACTTTAGACTTCACGACGTTCATCGATTGAAGACAAAGATCCACAGAGGAGAGCTTGGAGGAACTTCAGCAACAAAAGGTATGTGGAGACTAAAACTTATCTATCACCTAGAAGTATATTCTATTTATGTCCTATTGAGACTAAGTCGTATAGTTATATATACTTTTACATTATACATATTTGATATTTCTAGCTGAGTTTAACTCGCTTATAACTTTCTCGAAATATGTGTTGGAAAGCTTTTTGCTTTTGCTACGTTCGTCATTATTCTTGATGAGTTTAGTTGGAAACAATTTATTTGTTGGAAACTAAATAATAAGTCAAAAGATGATCATGTGAAAATTGCCTTGAAACATCTTACATGATTTGTGTGAAACAGTCATTTGATGTCGACTCGGAATGTTTCATATTGATAGTTCGATCACTTGAAAACTACTTATAAGCAAATAGTTTGTGTAAGATAGCTATTGCCTTCTTCTAAGTATGTTTCAATGATTGAAATGGGAGTGTAGAACAATTAACCATTGTCTGGATATAACACAATATGCATACCATTATGCAAACTATTGTAGTATGATTCAGGTCCGGAAACCAAGTTTGCATACCAGTATGCGAATTGTTTTAACTGTCAAAGTCCGGGAACCAAGTATGCATACAAGTATGCGAACGGTTTTACCCGAGTTAGGTCCGGAACAACAGTATGCGTACCCGTTTGTGAACTATCGGACAAGATCAAAGTCCGGAACTCAAGTTTGCGTACCCATTTGCAAACTGAGCTGGTTTAAGTTCTAAAATAGGTTAAGTATGATTCCATACTCATGAAAAAATACATTTATATATTAAGGAATCCAGTATAAACCATGGCTAAATGTTCATGAATTGATTCTCTTGAATCAAATCCTATTTTGCTTCAATTGTGTCTTATATACTTTTATGAGAATATAAACAATTGAACAACTCTATGAGTAACACAATTAGATTCATTTGATCTAGAAGTGTTAGATGAATATGGTTAATACAAAAGTGTTCATATAGCTAACTTCGGTTAACTGTTATTGAGCTAACTCAATATACACGTTTAGGTACGGTTACCTATATCTAGATGATTGTATATTTCATTTTTGTGTAACAAGCTAAGACCATATAACGGTGGAGAGATATTGCTTTGGTTTTAAGTAAACTTAGCTTGAATATTAAATCAGGTTTTCATCTAACGGTGAATATTGATTGCGTTGTTTCAAAGTTATCTAACACTGATTTTAAGACTATATAAGGGAGAACTCTAGAAACTGGAAAACCCTATCCCCACACCTTCTGTGTGATAATAGTGGCGACTTGAATTGATTCTTCTTTAACTTAGGTTATTCCTAAAACTATTATAGGTTAACGACTTAAAGACTTCATTGGGATTCTTAAGTCAGACCCAAATATTCTCTCTGTAGTTGCGTGTTCTGATCTTACTTGTTCTATCGTATTGAGTACTATATTATCTAAGATTGGCTCGAGATTTATCTCCGATAGGTAAGATATAAAAAGTAATTACAAAGCTCTTAGTCTCATTCTTTGTGAATCCACAATAACTTGTTCTACTACCATATAGTTAAGTTATTATGAGGTGATCGATATTTCTAGGTTGTTCTTCGGGAATATAAGACCGAATTATCAATTGGTTCTTGTTCACCTTAATTTATCAAAAGACGGAACATAATTTCATAGGTATATCTGTGGGAGACTAATTTATTTATCAGAATAGACTTTTCTGTGGGAGACAGATTTGTTTATAAAGTCTTCGACTTTGGGTCGTAGCAACTCTTAATTGTGGGTGAGATCATCTAAGGGAATCAAGTGCGTAGAGTCCCACTAGGATTCAGAGGCGTAAGGAACGCAATTGTACCTTAATCGGTGTGAGACTTGGTTAGGGCTCAACTACATTCCAGTCCGAAGTTAACTTGTAGTAGGCTAGTGTTTGTATCGGCTTAATACAGTGTGGTGTTGAAATCTGGTCTAGGTCCCGGGGTTTTTCTGCATTTGCGGTTTCCTCGTTAAAAAAATTTCTGGTGTGTGTGTTATTTCTTTTCCACATTATATTTGTTTATATAATTGAAATATCACAGGTTGTGCGTAGTTCAATCAATTGGTAAATCCAACCTTTGGTTGTTGATTGAAATTGATTAACACTTGAACATTGGTCTTTGGTACCATTCAAGTTGTTTCTCATAATAATCAGGCTCACGGATTTCTATCTGTTTGATTTGTTGATTACATTGAGAAAAAGAGATATAACTCTTGGACATATTTCTTGATATAGTCTGACTGTCTAGTTGATTCTCTTGGAATTATATTGGAGTTAGTCCATACAGATCGCCGAACGAAATATTGGGTGTGGTTGTTAGACCCCCGCTTTTTTAGTAATATCGATTGAGGTTATATATTCTAATTATTCCCTTAAAAATTCCCCGCAATAATATCAATCGAAAACTAAGGTTCTAATTCTTTTCCTAATATCAATTTTCTAAAAATCCATAAGCATTATTAATCAATAAAAACTTCTAGGACGATGTTCTTTTTCTCAGTGATGAGTACATTGAACTGAGTATTCTTAAAAAACATCAATTATGCCACATATCTTACATAAATTTCATTATTAATTATATGATTGACTTTATTTTATTTTTTGATTTAGGGATTTGATAATTTATTTTGGGCTAAATACATGTATATTTTATGGTTATAATAATCATATGAATCTGTTTGGTTAGATTAATGACTTATTTTATGTGGGTGATAGTTAATAAAAGCATGAGCTACACTTAAGAGAAACCTTAAATAAGAGCGAGCAATTGGGGATAAGCTGCTGGCATGGTTTTCTAATGATGCCGGCATGGTCGACGGATTGCCGGCATTGAAAAACCATGCTGACATCTACAGTAAAATATCCCCCAATTCTTAAATAAGGTTTCTCTTTAATGTTAGTTTTATTTATTTATTTTTGAGTCACAAATTTATTATTAAAAGGAGAATCAAAATTGAAGGATTACAACAGAAATTTATAAAAATGATAAAGAGAGCCAACTACATAGGACCAGAACAAACATATACTAAAAGAAGAGCCAACTATATAGGCCCAAGAATATTGCAAAATTTTAGCTTAGCTTTACTCTAGTTAACAGAACCTGTAGTATTCAACCCCAGGCATTTCAATCCTTGGAAGAAAATTTGGTCTGCCTATGAATACTTGTGTTTCCCCTGCATTCAATCTAGCAGCCTTCTTTGCTACATAATCGGCTGAGAAATTCACTTCTCTGAAACAATGACTGAACAATATTGAAGAGATTTTTTTTACATATTTTAACCATCTCATTTTTATGAACCAGGGAACATGATTTCTAGCAAAGTCTGAGATTACTGTTTTGGAGTCTGAGCTTATAATGATATGTTGCATATTTCATTCTCCTGCAAGCTCTGCTGCACACACTACAACATAAAATTCTGTAATATAATTAGTTGCTATGCCAATTCCACCTGCTAAAGCCCCAACCACCTAACACAAATGAATTCTAACCACCACACCAAATTTAGCAATTCCTGGATTACCAACAGAGAGGCCCCATCACAACAAAAAAGTGTATATTCATTCTGAGGAGGATTCCAGTAACATCTTTTAATACATTGAAATTTACGTTGTTGTGACTACTAATTTTCCCATAGTCTACGTGATGTATACAGCTCAGAGAATCTGATACTAAGTAGTATTGATATCTCAGTTGAAATGATGATGCTAAGTAATAAAAGATATTCAAGATCACGATAATAATGAAGAACGCAAATGTAAGGTAAATGCTACTAAGTTATCATGATACACAAGAGATTACGTGGTTCGACTTTTGTCTACGTCCACGGGGTAATGAGTGATTGTTTATATTAAGTTGTGGTGGTTACAAAGATCTTAAATGCTTCCCAAAGTAATAGAGAGAACTCAAGCTCAAGTAAATACTTAAGTTCTAAACATTAGAGAGGTATAAGCTTAAGACTAGATCTTCTTCTCCTGGGGATTGAATTCCTTTGTTTGTTGGTGAAGCTTGGTATTTATAGCCCCTTCTGCTCTAGATATATCTTTGCTGTCTTCTGGTCCATCGTTCCCTGATATATCTTCCGTAAAAATGGTACCTTCGTTCACCACGTGTTTTCTCCAGTCGGACTCTTCCACCTCAGCTGACCCATATTCCTTCGGGAACTACCCAGCCTCAATACAGATTGTACCTTCGTTCACCCCAAGCCTTCGCCAGTCAGACGCTTCCATCTCATCTATCTCCACGTGCCTTGGTCAAGCGTGTAGATAAGGGATTACCGCATTAAATGCTGATTGGATATGTCAGCTACCTTTGTCCCTTCGCCAGTTGCCTCTTTCTAGACTAGGTTTTACTTTACCATCTTAGCCGTTGAGGTATGCTTCCTCGAGATGGGATAAAGTAGATTTGAGAAGGGATCTGCTGCTCCTCAGACTCCTGTGTATAGCGGGGTCCATACAGTTATCTTACGCCCGACCACTAAATCCGTGACACGTGCTTTGCGGAATATTGATATTCACAGCTATCTAAGACCTAGATTGAAGAATGTAATTATCTGAAAGTCATAATTCTGGTTCTATTGATTTCATTTCCTTCTAAAACCTCCAGCTGAAACCATTTTAATTATTCTTCTCTTAAACTGCTGAATATTTGGGTAGGTTTCCTCAAATAGTTTCTTGTTTTTTTGAAACCATAATACTTTGATAACAAAACAAGCAGCTGTGATCCAGGCTTCTTTGATAATAGGACTTTTATTTTTTGCATTGCTCCATATGTTATCAAAAGACTTTGGTGGAGTAATTCCAAAGATAGAAAAAGCCAAATTTAAATTACAGATAGATGTTCCCTTCGGTTGAGATAGATGTTTTATTCGGTTCTCAGGATGAATAAATGTTAGTTATTCATGAAAATTTCTTTGTAACTTTAAATTACAGAACACTGGGATTTCGGCACATCGATACATGCAAGTAGACTTTCTATGGATACTATACTAAAAAGAACCTACTACAATTGTGCAGTATATTAAGAACAATAATAATCATAGCAAACTACATTATAACTTTTGTGCGCGTATAATGTGACTGAAAATATAGTGTGCCCAAATGAGAAATTGGTGCATTAATCTCATAATTTTAAAAAATCTCAAAAAATCCATAATTTGGCAATATTTGATATTAATAGAGTTTCAGAGATATGATGCTGAAATCTTGTGAAGAGACATATATATACCTTGAACATAATAATCATGGAAGAAAAGCTTAAGAGTCCCTAGGATGGTGATGGTGTGAGGGATTGGTGACATCTTTTTCACTAGTTATTCGTGTATAATATCCTCAACCCGAGGACACGATTCACCATAAAACCCCGCTGAAAGGGATGATGTAGAAACTGAATAATTATTGAAGTAAACAACCAGTAGTGTTAAGATCCTAAGCACATGCCCATGTTTTCTCTCTGTGTCACTAGTCCAAAAGAAGTTATAAATAACGAATGAAATCTGTTATAAAATATGGTTTATCAAAGTTTTCATATGTTATTCGAACTGTTGTTTATTGAGTGTGACTCTTTATAAATGAAAAATAGAAAACGTTATTAAGTGTAACGAATAAAAAATGTGAAATACAATAACGGATGATGTCCTCCATAAGAAAGCCACTAAGTACCACGGTTATTGATTGTTAAATACAATAACGGTTAATATATGCAACAAGGAAGGCGTTCCTGTAATATCCTGTGTTTTTAGTTACTGTTCGGATCGGGTTATACCCGGATGAATTAACCTTGTGTCTTAGGTTGTTGTTCCTTAGCCTAGGTGGGTTGATTGAACTAGAAAAGGCTACAAGTTAGGGTCGAATCAGAGTAATTAATAATAAATAAAATTAAGAAAAAATGAAAAGATAAATAAAATAGCTAAGAAAAATAATAAATATGTTTATGTGTTTTTATGTTAGTATTAATGTATAGGTTTTCTATTAATAAAAATAGAAATAATTTTAGAAGTTAGTAAAGAAAAGGCTAAGAAAAAAAGAAGGAGATGGAGCTATATTTGTTTTAGAGAAGAAGAGTATGGAGAATCAAGAGGATCAATGAAATTAAGGTAGAATGTGAAACCCTTTTCTCTTTGTGCTTTTGTTATACTTGATTTTGATTTAATTCAATTTTGAATAGTTAGGTTTCTGGAATTTGATTTATGATCAGTCATTTAATATTGATAGAAGACATGCTTAGGAAAGCCTGGTTAAAATTTGAAGATAATCCACCATAAATTCACCGTTGAATGTTTGTTTGAATTCGGGTGATAATTTTTGAAATTCTGGACAGTTTCGCTTTGCAATGGTTTTGATGCGTTTAGGAAATTTTAATTATTTTATAATAATTGATAATCTTGATAAAAGTTGTAGCCATGTATGATATATTTCGTTTTGCTTTGGATTTTCTCAATTTCAGGTTATTATGAATTTTTCATGAATTGTTTGGTAATAACGTGTAATCTTCCCAGTTTTTATGTTGACTTTGTAAAAATCATATCTTTTGTTTGAACTGTTAGTTTTCTGTGAAATTTTAATATATTATAGATAAATATGTCAGGAATGTCCATTTAAAATTTGAAGACAAACGGATTAAGTTATCATTATGAAAATTATAAAATAAAATTCTTCAGTTTGTGAGTTTACTTAAATGCTTAAAAAAATTACACCGTTAGTTGGATTGTGAACTTATGACTTGTTGATGAAGTGGTTTTGAATATCAAGATGTATGTTGAGTTATAAAATAATTTTATAAATAATTGGATAAGCTTGTTTGGATGGCGGTGCCCGTACCGAGGATATACGGATAGGTGGGGCACGACCCAAGGATACTCGTGCAACATTATTGTGAATTTAAAATGAATGAATACGTTTATTTGAATGGCGGTGACCGTACCGAGGATACACGGATAGGTGGAGCACGACCCAAGGATACTCGTGCAAGTGAGGTTGGCGGTCCCGTGCCGAGGATACACGGATAGGCTGGGCACGAACCGAGGGTACTCGTGCATTTAAGAGGATTTGATAGATTGTGGGTTTAGTTGATAGAACATACATATATTTTACATCCTTGAAGTTGCACCGTATACTATTGTTGTGCATATTCTCTTTGATTGATTGACATGATTTCATATAATTTGAGAAAGGGAATGCATTCTATTGAGCTGTCATCTCACCCCCATTGACATTCCTTGCAAATTTATGGAAGTTAGAAGTGGAAGCTAGAAATGAGTAGCTTAGCGATTGCATTGTTTTCTTGCATTGCTTGAGGTGTAAATTGGATTAAATAAATGTTAGTTGAAAATGTTTTGAACGATGTTTAATGTATTCATATGCTTCAATGTATGTATGAAAGTTTAAATTATGTTTGGTATAAAAGTGAATTAGCAAGAATAAATATATGTATAGGTAGCGTTCCGACCCGTAATGCTTCGAGTTCGGATCTCCATATGGGTTTGACCCTGGTCCGAAAACCGGGGTGTTACAAGTTGGTATCATAGCTCTAGGCTTTAGATCTTGAATTAGACCGTAAATAAATTGTTTGGTATGTTGCAATGCATGCTTGTCTGATTTGAGTGTTCTATTGCCTGCTTCATGGTAATAGTTGTATTATGGCTTTGTGAAATTCATGTGAATTTTTATATGTGAGTTTAATTGAATTGTCGCTTTGTGTATACTATACTATTTATATTTTGTGAATTTTTAGGTTATACGTATTTTCAAATTTCGGGACGAAATTTCTTTTAAGGGTGGTAGAGTGTAATACCCAGTGTTTTTAGTTACTGTTCGGATCGGGTTATACCC
>JAJJMB010000969.1:86728-113455 GCA_023531105.1 Papaver atlanticum | reverse complement strand
GTGTAATACCCAGTGTTTTTAGTTACTGTTCGGATCGGGTTATACCCGGATTAGTTAACCTTGTGGCTTAGGTTGTTGTTCCTTAGCCTTAGCCTAGGTGGGTTGATTGAACTAGAAAAGGCTACAAGTTAGGGTCGAATCAGAGTAACTAATAATAAATAAAATTAAGAAAAAATGAAAAGATAAATAAAATAGCTAACAAAAATAATAAATATGTTTATGTGTATTTATGTTAGTATTAATGTATAGGTTTTCTATTAATAAAAATAGAAATAATTTTAGAAGTTAGAAAAGAAAAGGCTAAGAAAAAAAGAAGGAGATGGAGCTAGATTTCTTTTAGGGTACGTTTGGCACTAGTGGAGTTCAATTTCTAGGTAGTTCTAACTACCTAGAAATCCAACTACCTTGAAATTCAACTACCTCTAGTCAAATTTATGTTGTTTGGCATCAAAGTGAAATGGGTAGAAAATTTGGACAGAAATCAAATTTTAGGTGTTTGGCATTTCATGGAATTCATCATTTGGAAATATATCCTTCCAAGTTTGATTATTATCAAACCATGACTACTACATAAACCAACGAAGTCTCAACAAAAAATCACACAACACACATACACATATGTAAATACTGTCGTTGGTAATATATTGATCGTGGTTATAATTCATTCAACACAAGTCTCTGCATATAGCATTACCACATGTTCTGGAAGCATCTTTACATTACAAATAAACACAATAAATACAAGCATGCAGTTATGATATGAGACTTCTACTCGTGTACCACCATCAAATGCTTGAAAATTATGTTGTAGTGATGTAATCAGTACTGCAAGTGTTTAAGTCTTTCGCCTGCAAAAGAGGTAATAAAGTGAGAATTATGCTCGGATGCTATAAAGAGTCTTGGTTAAAATGAATTTTACAGAAATGAATGTCATTGGCAACTCGAGCATCAAACCAAGCATTGAACCAGATGTCATAAAAGCTATACAGACCAAACATTAAACGACATGAGATAATAAAGCTTATAGGTAATAAGAATAAAGCTTGATACCGCAAAACTAAGGATGGTGTAAGCGAAAAATACACACAGCACAGCTGAATTATGTAGAAGTTTCGAACCATTTGCAGACATGCAGTTCGTCGTTTTTCGTTACAAAGTTGCTTAATCTAATGTCAACTTGCAATACATAGGTGCATAGGCAGTCCAACCAAAAGGCCCCTACCATTTTAAAACAAGAAACCAAGTAGTGGCCAGAACAATAAAATTAAGGAAACCAAGAGACCATGTCTGCAGTCCGTGCCATTATGTCCTCATTCATAAATTTTTTTATCTAATTATTTATATGGGTAATGACTAAGGTGAATAAAACTTGATACTGCAAAACAAAGGAAAGAGAAAGCAAAATAAAAATAGAATCAAACTTGGTACCTTGATGTTCTGCAAAAGAGAGTTGCGGAGTAAGATGTCACAAAACAGATATTTTGTGAACTTCTTCAAAAAGTGCACCGTCCAAAAAAGTTATATACTAACTGCACCATCCAAAAAAAATTGGTGCGATCCAGACCAATTTCCAAAAAAGTCGTTTCAATCCAGATTCTATCCATCAACCTGTGAAGGGAACCGAATGCTACACCATTCCAACTGCTCGGTTTCGTTCATCTTGAAAAACATCTTAGTTCCAGTATCATCATTCACCAGATACTCAACAAGTTTCACACGCATGACATGGCTTATATGCTCAAGTTTTCTTAATGAAGAAAATAAAACATCAATATCAGGCTTCATGTCTCGTTGAATCATATGATTTGCAATGCTAGTAATTCCTTCTGCCATTTGGCTTATCGATTCCTTTTTGCACGCTGCATCCTCTCGATTCTTCCTTTTCCTCTTATTCACATTATCTTTGGTAGTAGATGGGGTTGCATTGGACCTTGAACTGGGTTCATTTGCGGTTCCTTCACTATTGTTAGCATGACTGGTTCCTTCACTATTGTTAGCATGACTGGTTCCTTCATTGTTAGCGTGAATGGTTCCTTCACCATTGTTAGCGTGACTGGTTCCTTCACCATTGTTAGCACTACTTGATTCATCATAGACAATCATGGGTAAGTTAGGCATGGTATCATCATCTCTGAGATTACTTTCCGCGACTGCCGCTATTTGTGCTTCACTACCAGTTGCTTGATCATTTCCAATGATAGTTCCAATCTCATCAAAATTATCCAAGGACTTGTCGCGGTATTTTTTGTACTGTGGGTTATCCTACAAAATCAAAAAATATGCAAATTAATAGCATGCATATATACAACATATTTCAAGTACATTAGTTATGGTGGAAAGCTTACCTTAAGGAAATCCTTCCAAACTGAGTCAGGAGCTGTGAGTGTATTATTTGTTGGATGCCTACCAAACCCACTTCTGTTAAGAAGATAACTCATGGCAGCGTAGCTTTCTTTCCATGTTTTCAAATGATTTTTCACATTATCAATACTCACTTCCATGTCTAATTTAGATCTTATGTTTTCACGAACTTGCTGAAGGGCTACTGACTTCCACCCGTTATCTCCTTTGTTTCCAGCAGCAATTTGTTCTTCCAATGTATCAATCAGTGTACAATCCATCTCCTTTGTCCATCTAACCTGTGCCTTTCCATTATTTTCCCCTCTACTCATGTTTACTTTGTCCTGTGACCTGGTATATCACAAATATGCAAACCAGTACTCAAATAAACCAAACTGGACAAAACAAGTGAAGATATAAATGCCTTATAGTTACAACAGATAAATTTTCTTTAATTCCATGAACCAAAAATCACAAAAGAAAATACAACCTAATGGACTATGCAGTGGTTAGGGTTATAATCAAGAAAAAACATACACATCAATAGATTTCATGAATAAGATCGCAAGAAAATCACACACATCTATATAACAAATCACAATATAAGTAGATCAGATTAATAATCCTACAGAAAAACACAAGAAAAACACCATTTTGATCACTATTCAAGTGATGAATAGCCTAAGAACAAGTTGATCAGATTCATCTTTTTACAGAAAAACAAGAGAAACATCAAATTGATCATGAAAACTTCTTTACCTCCACATATACAAGGTGCATATGTTTTCTACTAATCGTAACTTTTTTGTTCAGAAACATGAAATCAATCATGAAAATTTCTTAACCCTATATGTAGAAACCCAAAAGATACATATATATGCTTACTAATCCCAATTTTTGGTTCAAAAAAAATCTAGGGTTTGATAAATCCATCAAAAATATGATGAAGATGATGAAAGCAACTACATGAGAGAAAGAATAGAGGAAACTTAACATGAATAAATGATGTAAACAAGGAAAAATTAGTGAAAGTTACCCAGATTTAGGCTCGATATTTTTTTTCGGGAAGAGAAGAGAAAAATGGAGAGGAAAGGGAAAAGGATGGAAAATGTTCTTTATATATGGGTGGAAAATAAAGGGAGGATTTCAGAATCGCGTGGGGGTGCTGTCGACTACATTCCATCGGGCAGGGGAAAATAAGTTCCCTAGAAAATGGAATCACCCCTAAGATACTGGTGCCAAACACTCATAAAATCAACTACCTCCCCCAACTCAACTCCGCCCTAAACTTTATTGTGCCAAACGCACTCTAGGAGAAGAAGCTACAAAAATAATCGAGGCAGTCCAAAATTAAGAAGCCAAAAAGCTGCGATTAGTCAAACAAGTAGCTGTTCATAAGTTGATGAGATCTCTGGGTATTATATACCCAACTGGTAATCTAGGTCTCGATTTTCAAGAAATATTATACATCAGTTGCTGCATATTTAAATTGCAATTCTAATAATGCTATTGACAGTATCTGATAGTATTGTTCGTTTTTCTTTAACACAATTTATTTTTATTTTATGGGAGTGATATTCTTTTTTCGGCTGAGCTATATTTATATGTTTATATGTGCACTCATTAATTTAATTTCAGTGGCCGAAATACTGTGATGCATGGTTTAGTAGTTTTATTTCGTTTTTGTTCCTCTGGAAGAAGAAAAAAAGTAAATGCAGGCAAAATTGCAGAGTGTGCGAGCTTTAGTTCACAGCAGTACGATGAAATTCTTAATTAGTTGGTTGATAACTTTGAGGATCCAAATTTGATGAGTTCACTCAGAAAAGTGTGGGTATTGATAGCAGGACTGCGAGGGAATTGAACTGCCAACAGCTTCAAAAGAGGATGCCCCCAATAATCTTAGAAGAATCTTGTTAGTAAGTCTTCCCTCTTACCATAAATCCTTGTTCGCCAGGTGAAGTCCAATAATCTGTGCCTGCATCATATTCCTCTCCACGCACCCATGAACCTGAACTGCATTTAACTCTGACAGGCGATAAATGTTGGCATCAAGTTGTTTAGTTGAACTTGGAGCTGTATTTCGCTTCAAAGCTAACCACCTAGAAATTTCCCTTGAAACATTCGTCAACTTTACCTTTTCATCATTCTTCTTGATTGCCACTACAGCATCGCCACTATTTTCATCATCAGCTGACGACGACTCATTAGTGGCAATGGCATCACAGAACTCGTCACTTGCATCACCATCTTGAAATTCGGACTATAAGAGCCTGAAGAATTATATGTTTGGGAGTGGACAGTAGTTGTAGAGCTTGCATATGTTGGAGATAGATTCGCTTCAAAGTATTCCCCAGGTCCTGCCACTTCACAGTAGCGCATATATATTGTAATCTTTATTACAGTGAAATTCCGTAATTGTCAGATTTTTTATTATCTTTTTCATGAAAATACCACCAAGTAATCTGGATTCTACATGTATCATAGAAATAAAAGCATACTTGGAGGCCACTAACTTGTTTTCCACTGTTGCCAGTATAAAATGACAAGCCATTCAGTTTGATCATTAATGCGCCAAAAATAGAGGCACATATTTTCAAGCACCACCAATGGATGAGAAAATGTTGGCCAGCACCCAGCAGTATAAAGAACTTCCAAGCACAGGCCAATCAGGCAACAAGTCCAAAACTAAAAACCCAATAAAGTGGACAAGGTGTCATGGCAGAAGGATTTTTTTGTTTTCAATTTTTTGTTTTCAATCTTTTGCCTATCTATATAAAACCAAGTGATGCCAAGATAAATGCACACATAATTCAGTAAAGAGTCCTTCGCTTTGTTTTTAAGGTGAAAAAGTTGGTCAGTGGCAGATGGAGGCTGCCTCTGATGATGCTAGCTTGTTTTCTCCACCACTCGGAAGCAATACACCTATGATTAACAACCAAAAAGCGATGTATTACGTTCTGAGTCCATATTTAGTGTTCACGCTTTATTATTTTCTTAAAAAATTCTTAATTTACAGAAGGAAAAAAAAAAAAACTGAAGTAACACTGGTAGTTCAAAACCCACACTGTTTGTAAGAAACAGATACAATACAGAGAGAGAACACAGGACATAGATACAAAGGTAGTTTCTTAACCTTTGTTATACTCTATACACATTTATAAAGTTGTAATACAGAGTTTCAAAGTTCATAACCGGGAAATCTAGCCTGAGCAGGTAAGATCATGTCAAGGAAGAAATAAGCCATTCCTCCAAGCCCTTCAAAAAGGGAGTATGGATGGTCACCTCCATGCATTTTTCCTTCTGATATCAGTTTGTCTGCTTTATCGAGTAGGAAGCAGGCAAATGCTTTAGCCCGATATAAGTATTTCACATCACCTGTTAGCCGATAAAGAGAGAGAAATACATAAGCATTCCCACTCACGCCATGACAAATACCTGCTCTCCTTAACAATCCTCGCTCCCAAACCACCTCTCCAGCATCAATAGCTGCTCGCAGAAAATCTTCATCCCCAAAAACCTGCCATGTACATCAGTTTCGTGTTAACATTCTCTCTCTGTTGGATGCACTTACGAGAATTCTCTTGTAGACCGGTTCACTTCAACATTTAAATTTTTTTTATTCAATTCCAGCTAGTCAAAACGTGGATGTTTAGGCAACATTCCAAAACAAACATCAAAACTCTGCTAACCAAATAAATACAAGATAAGTTGTTTCTTTTAATCAAATTAAAATGGAACATAAAGCTGGCAAATAGAGACTCGCTTTAAACAACGATAGACGAGTGCAGTGCATCCCACAGTCTATAATATGTCCTTCAAGCGGTTAAGACCATGAGAAATCTATTTCTGTTTAAATACCAAAAACTATCTTTTAAGACACCCATTTAGTCCTCCTAAAAACACAAAAGTAAAAGGTGGTTAAAAAGATAGGATTTTACCTGGGCAGCTTTGACAAGAGTGAGAGCTACACCAGGGGAGCCATGGCACCAATGTACAAGCCGATCGCTCTCACTTTCCTCACTGGAAGGATAATTCCCACTTGGGAAGCGATTCTGTATCATATACCGCAGAGTTCCCTTAACATCCTCAACCTCATCTGGCTTAAGTTCCATATCCATTAAAACGTGAACAATTCCAGCCAAACCATGGGCTGCTCCCCAATACTTCTTTCCATGCCATTCGTACATTAATGGGCATCTACCCTTGTTTGATAATCTTCTTCCTTCCTGGATTATTTCCTTAACAACTGCACCCTGCAAAATTTCATCCCAACCCGAGAACAAGATCAACCCAGCTTACGTTTTCAAGGACGAATCAAGTGGACCGAAATGTGAAAACATAAGAAAGGACCCCAGAACAAAATAGTATACCCTTAACCCATGACAAAAATCAACACAGTTTTCATTAACTAACAACTACGCTAGTCAAAACCTCATGTTGTTGTAACCAATGATCAAAACCAACTGATTATTCTCTCGAAATACACAATGAAACCAAACTATCAAATTAAAAGGCTTACTTACAGTAAAGGAAGATGAAACTACTCCAGTAATATGTTTGTTTAAGAAGGAACAAGCCCATAAGAAACCAGCTCTCCCATACAGTAGCTCATTAGGAATATCTCTTGGCAACTTGATCTGAAACAGAAAAACTCGCCAAAATTTTATTTCCCAGGAAAACAAACTCAATGAAAGAAAAATTTGCTCCTTTTAAAATGCGAATTTTGGTCTTTTACCGCTTGAAACTGAGTTAGATAATGATTGAGTAGTCTTTCATCACCAGAATGTTTTGCTGCTACTGCACCCAATGCACAAACACCTGCTCTCCCACATAAAAATGTCACGTTCCTTCGACCAAAACACACACATATCAGTACAAAAACAAGATACCATTGATATACACACAGAGAGATAGAGATAGAGAGAGCGGTACCTAGAAGTTTTGGAGGAAGTATCACAATCTTGAACAATTTCGGAGAAAAGAGAAAGATCATTTTTGCTATTAGTAGCTTGATAAGACTTGAATAGTAAGTAAGCAACTCCAAGAGAACCAGTATAAACTGTAAAATCCTGAACCCGTCTACCACCATGACCCCAAGTTTCTCTAACAATCTGAAAACCACCATTAACAACACAGGCAATTACACAAACATGTTATGCTCATGTCATATTTTTGCATTAAAACTACAGAGGGTATATTTTAAAGAAGACATTCTTACTGTTTCTTTAAGACCCAAAGCTTTTTCCTTCAATTTCTCAGAAAGTGATGAATAAGGTAGAGAAAGAAGCTTTAAAAGTGAATTTCCAGTGGCTTCGGCAATGTTTGATGTTTCATCAATAAACTCCGGCATTTCATTGGCGAAAAAACGGTCAGCCATGACTTCCGAAGTAGGATCTAACTGATTCAGAGCGAATTTTGAGAAGACAATGGTGGATTATCAGAGGAAGGGAAGAGCTAGCGAAGGAACTAGTTTGTTCAGAGAATGGCAATGGCATATACACACTGTTGAATTGAAATGGCGAGGTATCCTGAGTACAAGCGTTGGATGAAGCGTTCAAATACGTGGCTTGTGTATGCCAGGTGGGAGACAAGGATACATGTCTGAACAGAACTACTTAGAATCTTGACCATGGTCAAAATGACCCGACCCTTGGTGTTGATTCCCTCACTCAGAGCAACTCGGTCTAACTCATCCATACACCAGAAAACGACTCAATTTATAGAAGTCCCATAGCCTCCTCCGTCTGTAAAAACGAGACATTAAGACCGATGGAGGCGCTGATATTCTTTAAGAGGTTTCGACTTCCTGACCACCATCTTGGTAGGATTCTAAGGGTATTCAAGGATACTTGGAATATGTCAAAGGAACAAACAATTCATCCAAGCAGTGAAACTTGTGGGTGTTGTTAAAGCTGGGATAGAACTAACTCAAGATGTTATAGAAAACACCTTGTCTTCATCTGATATCCCCCCTGTGCCAAAGTTTGTTATGAATATGGATCCTGCAGCAGCTGCTTTAAAAGAGGCACTTGCTAATGGAACTGACTTGAACGGGAAAAATGCTTGGGTTATTCTTCTTAAAATTATTAATGGTGGCTATCCTATCGACCACCCAATATCCCTTCTCAAGATGCACAATGTGAGCGTTAATGACACTGTTTTACAGCTGAATTTGGGAGGTCAAGATCAGATGTTTATTTTATATGGATTATATCTGCCATGAATGTATCCTAATTTTTATTTAGCAACCTTAATATGGATTACCATTAAAAAATGAACACATGAATTCTTAAACAACAAATTCATGAAGTTGTTTTCAACTAGAGCAAATGCAAATTCGTTGCTAACCCATTCATTTTAACTTCATTGATTATTATTACATAAACTGATTCCTATTACAAAATATATTATCTAGGATCATGTATTTCCATTCCATTCACCGACAAACTTAAAATTCTCTACAAAATTTCTCCAAGAAACAGTAAGAATAAAATGCTTCTTTTGCCGGTAATAAGTTAACAGACTAACAGCAATGAAAACCCAAAACGTGAAGGGGAAAACAAAAGATGGGACCTAAGCTTCATAGTCTTAGGTGTTTGCATCATAATCACTTATGAAGGACCGGAGTGATTTACAGACTACATCAGCGTCTATCAACAACCAAAAGATGAATATCACCTCAATCTCTGAGTTAGAGTGAAGTGAATGGAGATATTTTTGAGAGGACAAGTCATTATGACAAAATTGTTTTTATAGGGTTTGTGTGTGATGAAGATTCTCATAAACGAAAACCATATCTCGGTGATCTCTATCATTATCATTTTGCAAAGAGAATTTTCAATTACAAAGTGTAGATGTACAGACAGAGATAGAGGTGGAGAAGACGGCAAGGTTTTGTTTTATCTGATGAGAATTAGAGTAGATAGAGAAGGGGGATTGCAAGGTAACTATCTTTATATAGTGGCACTTCCAAAACCCTAAGATCTAACCTGTCAAGTCCATGAGACCCAGCCCCAAAGTATTGATGCAGTGATATGTCCATCCAGTAGCTTTTCCCACATAAATTGTACAAAAAAAATAAATGATAATAACAAAATTAAACTAAATCATTTTACTTTGTCTCTTAATCTTATAACTTTAAAATCAGTGCTCAAACACTCGACTGCTACTTATAAGAAACGCTAGCAAACAACACCCCTCCAGTAAAATAGTAGCCTTTCAGTGATTATTGTTTCTAGATTTTGAGTAGATTTAGCAAGCAGCAGTGCTGCAGCTGTACACGCTGCTGGCCACAGTACTTCAAATAAACACTGAAAAAGGAGAAACGAAAAAAGCTACCTGGATTAACCGCAATCATCCTAAAGAGATGTTAAAAAAACAGTACTTACCAAGTAAACAGTAAGGGCAGTTGATTATTTTTTCCTCGTGCAAATACTTACGCCTTTTAGCTTATGTTGGCATGTTGGGCTCTAAGATCTCATCATTAGCTGGGCATTCTCCTAGATCTTTTATAGAGACAAGGGTGGAATGTGAGGAACTGTTTCAAGGCATAGAGAGTGACCATCTTGTATGTCCACTGCTCCATAATAGAACTTCATTGCTCTTTGTTATCACGAATGGCTGGTATGCTATACTAAACTCCTTACTCCAAGCCCAAATGTGGTCATAGAATTGTCTAGGTCGTCGTATTCTTGTATTATTATCAGTACTCCTCTGATAATCCTCCCCTTTTTAAACGCCCATATATCCAGGCCTGATCATATTTAGGCTGAACAACGCACAAATATAAGCACTACCATCAGGCAAGTCCAACATATACTAACCGAGCTAAAATGTACGCACTGAGCTACGCACATTTTGGTAAGGCAGATAAAGGCGTTATTATTAGGCTGGACGGACACAAATCGTTTCATCAATGTTTTTGGTCCATCCGCAACTCAGCGCTGATTTTTATCTGTATTGTAAGTGCATTATCACAGCCGTCTATAACTTATGCAGGGCAGCAATTACGGTCAGTCAAATACATGGGTCATCCGTTGGATGAAACAATAATCGATAATATGTAAAACCCTAATCTAAACGGGAAGATTCTGACCCTTATAAGTACTACGGTTTTTTCTCTTACTGGTAGATCCAATCTGTTGTGCCGCCTACATCCTCTTGTCTGAAAGAATACTCTAGAAACAAAAAACAGGAGCTCTCTAATTATCATCATCAATGGCAACAAATGCATCTCAACAACACAACAATCAAATCTGCATCACCATGGTAAACTTGATGCCTTCAATTTTGGATGAAATTATTCCCTTTTTAATGTTTATAGCTTCTTATCATGTTGTTTCCTTCTTTTTTTTGTTGCTTTTGTGTACATTAGGCTGAAGAAGACGATGAGGGCACGGTGAAACAACAGCTATCAAAACTATTTGAAACATCATTGAAAATAACACTACCTGATGAACCCACCATTGCACCAGTGGTGAAAATATGCTCAGGGAAGTTCGGCGATTACCAATGGTATGTACATATAACTTTTGTTATTTGTAATATATGTTTGTATATTGGAAGCACTGATTTTTAGTGTTGTTGATGTTGTTAAGTAATAATGCTATGGACTGCTGGGCAAAGGTAAAAGGAAAGAACACTGAATTCAAGGGTCCTCCTTCAATAGGATAGGTAATTCATCGATGTGTTCTTTATTGTTGCATTTTGGGCTCGGATTGTTTGCATAGTTTCTTTCGTATGCTTATTTAATTAAATTCTTATATTTCTCCAGGCCATGAAGAAAAATTTGCCAGCATCAGAAATGATTGAGTCTAGCTCCGTTACTGGACCCGGATTTGTGAATGTGACTTTACCGAATAAATGGATAGCTAAGGTTTGTCGTTCTGTTTTAAATCTACTATTTGCTTTTATCTTTTTCCTCTTAAGAAATAGAATTAACTGGTTTCACAATGTATCCTGTAGACTATACAAAAAATGCTTGAGAAAGGTATGAGAATATGGGCTCCAAAGTTACGAGTCAGTCGAGCAGTGGTTGATTTTTCTTCTCCAAATATTGCAAAGGAATTGCATGTTGGGCACCTGATGTCAACAATTATTGGAGATATCATAGCTCGTTTGCTAGAGTACTCGAATGTTGAAGTGCTTCGAAGGAACCATGTTGGAGATTGGGGAACTCAGTTTGGTATGTTGATTGAGTATTTGTTTGAGATGTTCCCCGACTGGGAGAACGCAGGGGAGCAAGCTATTGGAGATTTGCAGGCATTCTACAAGGCATCAAAACTGAAGTTTGAATCTGATCCTGTCTTTAAGGCAAAATCCCAGCAAGGGGTGGTTCTTCTCCAGGGAGGGGATAAGAAATACCTCAAGGCATGGTCAACGATCTGCGAGATCAGCCGGCAAGAGTTTCACCAGCTTTATGAGCGGCTTGGGGTTTCTTTGATGGAAAAGAGTGAAAGTTTTTATAAGCCATATATTCCTAAAGTTTTGGAGGGGTTGAGTAATCAAGGGTTGGTCGAGGAAAATGACGAGGCTCGTGTGATTTTCATTGAAGCAGAAGAAATACCTTTAATTGTCGTGAAGAGGGATGGGGCATACAACTATGCTTCAACTGATCTAACGGCTCTTTGGTTAGATTCTGATATTTTTATGCTATGACTTATATGCCTTATCTTAAGTTGTGTAATTCTTGCTTTCTGGGAAGGTTTGAGCAAGTTAATTAAACACATGTCTTCATTTTTTTGATAATATTGCCATAGAGGTGTCTGACAGTGTTTGTGCACAACTTTCTTTCTAATAAAAATTGTCGATTTACGCTTACAGGTATCGTCTGAATGAAGAAAAAGCTGAGTGGATACTCTATGTCACTGATGATGGACAAGAAAAACACTTTAAGATGTCTTTTTACCGTGAGTATCTCTTTCAGAGTCACTTAATATCCGCTTGCATTTTCTATCTTGTGTAGTATATATATAGAATTGTGATTTCATTTATGTGAAAACCTCATAAGGACCTAGTAGATTGACGGGCTTCAGATGGCCAATTGTTCTACCGTCTAACTTGATGAAAATACGGATTAATAATTATTATTTATGCACTTGTGGCATATAATTATTGTTTTGCGAAGGTTGGAAGTGTAGTACTACTTTTATTCTTCTGGTTACAGGTCGCCAAACGTGCAGGCTGGCTTCCTGCTGATGAAAATTTGTACCCTAAAGCAAGTCATCTGATGTTTGGTGTTGTTCGTGGAGATGATAAGAAGAGATTGCGGACTCGTTTTGGTGATGTGATCCGGTTGGTTGATTTACTTGATGGAGCCAAAACTCGATGTAAAGCTGAACTTGTTAACCGAGGTTTGACTATGTTTCCTTGAATTTCTTAATTAGCTATCAGCACTTAACGCTCATGTGCAGCCAGACTCAATCAATAATCACTTTGCATACCTTGTCTAAATTATTCCCGTGTTACTGAATGTCTTCCATATTTGTTTCATTCACAAACAGGCAAGGCAGAGGAGTGGACTGCAGATGAGCTTGAACAAATCGCAGAGGCAATTGGTTATGGAGCAGTCAAGTATGTTTTCCCCATACTTTAGCTTTTCTCATGCTAATATTAACTCTTGGCCAGCTTCCAGCCACCTTCAGAATTATTGTGTGTGTTAATCAATTTTATTACCTAACAGGTACATGGACTTAAAGGCCAATATATTGACGGGCTATAAATTTGATTTCGATCTGATGCTTAATGATAAGGTGCCTCACCTTTTTCCTTCTTCTCTTTCATTTGAATAGGAAATCTTATTATTACGAGTGACTAGATTTGGTATGTGCTTGGTTGAGATATGTATATATTTTCTTATAAGATATCAACAATTGGTTTCTTTTGTGTGCAGGGAAATACTGCTGTCTGCCTCCAGTATGCACATGCTCGTATCTGTTCCATCATCGAAAGATCTGGTCAAGATATCGAAGAGTTAAAGAAAGCAAGTGTTACCTAACCAATTGAATACCTTTAGTTATACCAAATAGATATATGCCCCTAGTAGCGTGAGATTAAAATTGTAACGCTTAAACCTGCAGAGTAACTAGCTGCTTCATTTTAACATCAATTTTTCAGTTGGCTAACATTTGTGCACTTTGAACAGACGTGAACCATCGAGCTGGATGAAGAAGAAGAGCGTACTTTGGGTCTTCATATTCAGTTTGCTGAGGTAGGAATTGAGTCATTTTAAAATCTCCAGTAATTTTTATTTTAAATGACCGCTTTTTTCGAGTAAACACTATGACTGCATTGTTGTCGTACGGTGATGATATTCCTATGTTGGTCACCTGGTTGTACTACAATATATATGATATTCCTATGTTGGCAATGGTTGTACTACTGAAGTAAATGCACTGACCTAGTTCCATTAATTTTCAGGTTGTTGAAGAGACATGTCTGACTCTCAGGCCAAATGTTTTATGCGATTACCTTTATAACCTATCCGAGCATTTTGCTACATTCACTGATAATATTGCAATGACTTTCAGGTTATTGGATCACCAAAGCAGACCAGCCGATTACTGTTATGTGAAGCAACAGCAGTTGTCATGAGACAAGGTTTCCACTTACTTGGCATTGTGCCTGTCAACAAGATATAAACCTTGTAGGTTTGAAAAGAAAGAATGATGTTATTGATTTTGAGTTACATTAAATACTGTAATACTACATACTCACAGTTTACAATGTATGGCCTATATTTTTAGTAGCTTAGATTAGATTTAGTTCAATTTTTCATTTTAACGATTTTGTTATATGGAAAAAACCGCAAAATTTAGTAGTGACTCTTGGACTCAGTGGCACTCTCGTCGCATGAGCCATCTAAAATGAGAGGGAGATAGGTAACCCAAATGGTTTGAGTCCGCTTATAATAACATGTTCCGTGACATCATTCTTTATATTGGGATTTGAGAATGATTTCTCAAATCCATAACATATTAACATAATAATTTCTCCTTATCTCAAAAATCCAAAAGAGGGTAGAAGTTTTTCTCCGCAGTTATTAGGAGATGATTTAATGTTAGAGTTTGGCGGCGGAGGTACGGCAGCAACAAAGATGTGAGAATAACATGAAATGTAATACTTGTATTATGATTTTATAATGAGATTTACTTTGTTATTAGTTGTTTAAGTTTAAGTTATTAATTTGTATTCTCTAGCTTTTGTTCTCTGAGACTCAAGTTTTTTGAGATTAGCTAAACCATCTCAGCTAATCTCAATTTGTTGTTACAGAAAATCGTAGTTACATTGATGGATTTCCAAGAGTCAGTGTATAACCTTGGTTTGTTTCTTTGTGATGAATGTGCAAACACTAGTCTGTCAAATAAGAATTTTGATCAAACCATACATCCTAGTTGGATAGGAATTAAGAATTATTTGTAATTGGGAGCATCCCCTCTTGGATCAAAGTAGTTGGGTGAGTTTTGGAGTATCTATACCTCCGGATATAGGAAAACTTACACTCTTATTGACTCTTAGCTTCAATTGTGTAATTCCGCATTATTACGGCTTCACGCAATCAGTTATCTAATAAAATTCAACTCTTTAAAGACTGTCTTGAGTAAGTGGAAACACTTATGGGGAAAATTTCTCCATCCTTACAGAACATGTCATAAGTGCATATGATGGAAACTGTGAACTACATCAGAGGTCAACAAACAGGCCATTCAAATCTATTAACAGACTAAATATAGCCATTGATGTTGTATATATACAAGGGATTTGGGATTCAGTTTTTTGGTCAAATTTTTCGTATCATGATCCAAAGATATTCTCCTCTAAATTGAAGGAGTAATAGAGGCAAGACGTACAATACAACTAACATGTCAATGTTGAATCTTGAAGTCATTGAAATATTTGATTCAGGTATGCATTATTCTTTCACTATGGTAGGCTTGTCGAGCCCGTGATCATTTAAAAATACTTAATACATCCTATTTTCTGTTCATCAAAATCCAGAGTATGGAATGGGTAGGGAACTCACTACAGGTGGGGATTTGTATAGCGTTGGGGTTCATGCTGTACATTTGGCTACCTTTTTAAAGGTCCTGCCACTTTGTCTCTTGTTTCTTATTTTCAATATACTTCTTACACAGATGCTACGCTATAAAATCTTCCACACGTATGGAACATATATCATAGCCGTCCATTCTACAAAGAATAAAGTTATAATCAACGGTAATATGTTAACCCTAAACAAAAACACACAGTTCTAACCCTTATAAGTAGTTAACAGTTTTCAAATTGTACATCCAATTTGTGCCTACCTCTTCATCTGTCTGTAGAGAAAGTTAAAAGGAAGAGAGGAATGAAACCCTAACCCTAGAAACAAACAACAGCAGCCCTGTCGTCCATCTATGGTTATCTATAATGGCAACAAATACATCTCAACAGCACAATCTTGGAAGATGATATAATATATAACACAATCATCAACAACAATATATACCAGCATTGTGATATCTCCTCTCAAATTTCCAAAATCAGAATGAGGACCATATGCTCAAAATTATTACCACTGCCCTGATTTAATGGAATGTGTCTTTCCATCGGATAGGAGGGAGTATCACAGCAAGAAAGAAGTGAGAATAACAGAGAAGTATGAGATTTAATACCATTCAATATATACTTGCAGTATTATGTTACATTATGTTTTTACAGTGAGATCAACTTTTGTTAGCTGTCTAAATTGAAGATCTTAATTTGTGTTCTCTTTTACTTTCTTTAAGATTAAATTTTTTGAGAGTATCTAACATCTTAATTAAGAAATCTCAATTTGTGATGATAGTAAGAAAATCATAGTTAGATCGATGATATCTAAATCTAATAGCCAAGTTGAATGTCTCTTTGTGTTGAACGTACAAGTTGTTGCACTAATCATAGAAAACTGTACGTCTAATAGCAAGCCAAGCATCAACTTATCTTTTTGAGTGACTAAATGAGTTCTTTCTTAAATGACCAAATATTATGATTCCATACACTATCTTTTTCGTTAATCCAGAGAAAGAGAAATCTTTCGAATGATCATAAGCATTGACAGGAAAATGGCATTAATTTTGAAGGGTTCACAGCACATGTCTCCGGTATACACAACTCCGTTAACTTTGCCATCCAACTCTAAACCTTGAATCCTTAATTTTGAAGGGTATATTTTTTTTTTTCTTTCAACTCCGTAACGAGGCATTTTTCCAAAATTTTAAATATGGGGCAGATTTCCAACATTGCACCCCATAGTGGGGCATTTTCCCGATAATGATTTCTCCTCTCAAAATTCCAAAATAAGAAAGTGTGCCATTGCGGAAATGCTAACACTGCCTTGATTTCATTAAGTAAAACTCGGATAGTCTGAGATCAAAGCATGAAATGTAATGGTACCATTCAATTTATAGTATATATGTTTTTGTAATGAGATCTACTTTATAGTTAAAGTTCTTAATTTGTATTCTCTCTTGTAGTTTGTTCTCTAAGACTCAAACATTTGAGAATACAGAAAATCATAGTTAGATCGATTGAATTGATGGTGAATAACCTTCCTTTGTGTCTTTGTGATAGTCTAACACTAGTCTTTTGTCAGTTCGTATAAACATAACCTTTAGTCTATTCCTAACTGTTTTCTACTGCAAGCTAGCTATGTAGTGCCCATCCAATGCTTATTTGAAATGTTACCTCAATGCAAAGTAGCTGTATGAACTTGCAGCATACGAGTCAAATGGGTGAAATGTCAAGCATGAGCCATGAGGCTACATGTCCAAAAGAAAAGGTGGCGAACAAGCAAGACGCCAACAAGAAATTTAAAGGCAATATGTACCTAACCAGACCTTAAAGCCAAATAAGTGCAGGGCAATGTTGTCTTCCGTTTAATACTCGTATTGATTAAGCATAAAACCTACTAATTAAGAAGCGACTAGGCACATAACCAACTGATTAAGTCCATGGTCCTTAAACAAATGAAAACCTTTGCCATCGATGGGAACATTACGCATCCAAACTATCAGGTAATTATGTAGCTGCATAAATATATTACCATAGGAGGAAACTGCTTCAATATGTTACCTAAGCATCAGCATGTCTTTTTGAGCGACTAAAAACCCTAAAATGTGTTTAGGTCAGTGCCACTTAACAATGTTGATGTCCAAAATATACTACCCTCATCCCTACCCTATCCTAACAATGTTGATGTCCGTTAGATGAAACAGTAAAGTTGAGATCAACCATAAATGTAAACCCTAAATTACACGGCCGATTCAAACCCTTATAAGTAGTACAACTTTCTTCTTATTGATAGATCCAATTTGTTGTGCCTACCTCCTCTCGCCTGTGTAGTAGAGAAGAGGGCATCTCGTCCATCTATGATTACTGAGAATGGCAACAACTGCATCTCGACAACACCATCATGCAAGATTGAGATTGATCAATAGAGCATCATCATTTGTATAAACATAATCTACAACCAACCACGTGTCAAGAACCGTACACGTGTAGGCCAAAGAACAAGGGCCCATCAAGATAACGATGACATGTGGAAACACCCAAGGAGCATGCACCATCCTCATTTGCCACGTAGCTGCAACTAGGCGTGATCCAACGATTGATGAGATAGGGAGTACCTGACTATCGGACTGCCGCGAAGTACCGTAGAAAATCTATAAGGTTGCTTTTTATCATCCCAATAAAGATCCAGATCCAACGGACGAGAGAAAACACAGCTGACACTGCATTAACAGCTGTCTTAGGCGTGCAGACCACCCCAACCACCTGCATTAAATACTACGCACATAGGATACGTGTCAACATTCTCATGGAAGAAGCACAGGAGAGTCATCGTTATACTAGGGGATCGATGGACATCTTCGGAGCAGGACGAAGGCTATCATCGGGATTAGAACAAAGTTCAAGTTGATAAGGGACACCTATTTCAGATGGGGGACCCCACACAAGAGGTCTATAAATACCCAACTCCACCAAGAGAGAAGGGGTCGACCAATTTTAGGTAGGGAGAACTATATTTCAGGAGAGAGAAATTGTAAGCGTAAGTATGAGTTTTATCTATAACCCTCCTAGCATCGTTCCCTACTCAGAGTCATTCGACTATCCATTGTAACCTCATATAATACATAGTGAAAAACCGAACCACCGTGGATGTAGTCCTTAGTGCTGAACCACGTAAATCATCGTCTCATTTATATTCTGCACTTATAATCTTGTTGTTTATGCATCATGCAACGTTTTAATCATCATAGGTTCTTCTATGATGTGAGACGAGGACGAGCCCGATTTATCTTTCCCTGTGAATCCTTTTAATCACTCAAAACTGTTTCTTAGTACAGACTTTGGGTGGCAAACCTTTGAAACTTTTTTATTATGAAAGCAGGCGGATTTAAAACCTCCGTCCAAATTGAAAACATAATTAGATCTTTATTTGTTGTCAGAAAATCTTCATATCTGCGTTTTCGCTGGTAAAAATCGTCGGATCCATGTTTTTGTTTGTAAAAAACCCTTGGATTTATCTTTTCTTGGAAAAATCCTTTGGATCTATCTTCGATCTATATTTTCTTTTGCTAAAAATCTTCGGATCTGTACGTTCCAATTCAAAATAGCTCGCTTTGACGGATCTGCACTATATTTATGTTTTCAGCTCATTCTTAACAAAATATAAAACCACGCGCTTTCTTACAGTGTCTTTACTGACAAAACCCATGTGGATATGTTTTCTTTGCCAACGTCTTTTTTTTTTTGCAGAAAAAAAAAAGTATGGACAAAACGAAGGGTGCAGGAAAAGCTAATACATCGTCAAAAGAAACACCGAGGACTACACCAGTTATGACACGCAGCAAGCAAAAAGGTGAAAAGCTCAAAACAGCTAACAAGAAGCTCAAAAATGTGTCTAGCTCGGTGCCACTTAACAATGTTGATGTCCAAAATATACTAACTTGATCCACAATGTCCAAGATGACACACCTTCTTGCCTAAAGATCCTACCCTGTAAAATCTTCCAACTGTATGAAGCAACAATTTTGCACATAAACTTCATTGACAGATCAGCAACAGCGGGCAATCAGCTGTTATCCGGCTGTTCAAGTAGCAAAATTGGTGAAGCAAATACCACAGCCGTCTATAGACATATATGTAGGGAAGAAATTACGGCCGTTGGATAAAATAATAAAGTTGAAATCAACGATAGTTTGTAAACCCTAAGTGGGCAGATTCTCTAACCCTTACTAACCAGTATAAGTATCTCAGTTTTCTACAGGGAGATCCAATTTGTCTACCTCCTCATCTGTGCAACAAAATATATCACAACAACATCTAGAAACAAACAACAACATCTCTCTATCAATGGCAACAAATACATCACAACAACACAATCATGGCAGATGGATCTATAGAAGCATCATTAACCAGCAACAAAATATATCAGCATTATGATTTCTCCTCTCAAAAATTTAAAATCAGAAGAGTAGATATTTTCTTGGGTTTTTTTTGGATGATATCTACGAGGGATTTGATTCTCTAACACCCTCATCTGATGGAATATCACAGATAGATCGAGGTGAAAATAATAGTGAAGCATGAATTAAAATACCTTTCGGTACTTGTATAATGTTAAATTATGTTTTATAATGAGATCTACTGTTGTTGTTAACTTAAGTTTTTGGTTCTCTGAGATTCAAATTTTTGAGATTACCGGACCTATCTTAGCAAAATATCGTATTTAGATCGATTTTTGGCGAGGATCAGTGAATAACCTTGGTTTGTGTCTTTGTGATGAATGAGAAAGTTCCAACACTAGTCTTGTTTCAGTTTGTTTGACTGATCAGTATTAAGCATGGCTTTGCTCTATTCCAAATTGTTTTCCTGCTGTAAGCTAGCTACCTTGTAATGTAGTGCGTATCCACTAATTATATTGAAATGTTGCCTCTATGCAAATGGCCTTGTATACTGTAATTGTATGAACCTACAACAATGTCAACAAATGATTCAATATCTGTGAGAGCATCTGCCTAGCCCTGCAGTGAAAATACCAAATTACGGTAGTCACAGTACAAATAGAATAAAGCGCCACCAATGGGTGAAAAAAATGCTGTGCCCATACGTAGTGCAGAATACGGAGTGTGAGCTCTTTATCCAATGTCCAAGCAGCATCTCCTCAATCTCTGGGTTTAAAATCGTACTGGCACCTAGAAAACATACAAATACAGCTTAGTGGAAACATATTTACTACTCGCTAAGGTATTGCTTCACACGTTACTTCCTTATGCTGCCCGCTATGGATTTTTGCCATAACAAACCTTTTGGCTGGTCCTTCCAAATATCAATGCCTACTCAGTGATATTAGTAATGTCTTCCTTCAAGAAATATGACAAAGAAAGAAGCGTGTTCAATTAAAAACTCTATGACAAAGCATGGTCCTTAAATAGGGAAGATGGAGAATCTTTGTCATCCATGCAAACATTACGCATCCAATCTATAAGGTAGTTCTATATCTGCTTACATTATAACCCGATCAACTTATTATGTATTTACTTGATGTGTAGATCTTTCTTCTTCTTTTTTCATTCCCTGATGGCAGTCAGTTCATTTGTTAGATTGTTGTTTTTAGTTTTTTTTGCCAGTACATTGGGCTTTCTAGGTTTTTTTTTTTCCTCTTTTTATTGGCCTTTGGGACTAATTCGGTGTAAAGAAAGGATCTTCTTTAGTTTTGTGTCTCCTGAATAATTTATTTGAGTGTTATTTAGCTACTATCTTGTAAATTTTCAAAAGCTTTTAGATCAACCATCTCCATCTCCAACTTCTCAATGGATTTCTGCAAGTCGTTCTCTATATCTCCATGGATGAGAAGCTCGGCTAATTCAGTTCCCCTGCAGTATATGCATGCGTTAAGCAAACAAGAACATATCGAATTATACAAAGAATAATTATAGTCCGCATGTATACCAAGTGCATAATCACAGCCGTCTATAACTTTTGAAGGGCAGCAATTACGGTCAGTTAAATACATGGGTCATCCGTTGGATGAAAACCCTAATGTAACCGAGCAGATTCTAAGCCTTATAAGTAATACCATTTTTTCTCCTCTCGTCTAAAAGCAAACCCTAGAAACAAAAACAGCAGCTCTCTCGCCCGTCGTCCATGTATGATTATCATCATTAATCAATGGAAACAAATCATGGGAGATGGATCATCAAGAACAATATAAATCAGCATAATAATTTCTCCTCTTAAAAATCTAAAATCGCAACAAAGTTTTGCTCCGGAATTATTTTAAGCTTATTTCATGTTAGAAGTTGGTGCACTTTTTGGAGGTATCGTAGCAACAAAGATGTGAGAATAACATGAAATGTAATACTTGTATTATGATTTTATAACGAGATCTGCTTTGTCATTAGTTGTTTAAATTTAAGTTATTAATTTGTATTATCTAGCTTTTGTTCTCTGAGACTCAAGTTTTTTGAGATTACATAAACCATCTCAGCTAATCTTAATTTGTTATTACATAAACTCGTATTTAGATTGATGGATTTGCGAGAGTCGGTGAATAACCTTGGTTTGTGTCTTTGTGATGAATGTGCAAACACTCTAGTCTGTAAAATAAGAATTTTGATCACACATGGTAGTTGGGTAGGCATCCAAGAAGGGTTGCCCTCTTGGATCAAACTAGTTGGGGAGTTTTGGAGTATCCTAATTTCTATTCATCCAAATCCAAATCCTGCCACTTTGTGTCTTGTTTGTTTGGTTAGATAATTTCAATCTTCTTCTATTTTCATTTGGTAAGTTCTTCAAGCTGTATCCCAAAGAGTAAGACGACCAATTTGTTGGCCCTTGCTTGTCTACGTAACAAGAATAACCTCAAATCATCAGAAATCTCAAAAGTGCCATAGTTTACATCTCGCGATCGAAGTACTGATTCTGGCGAGTGATATACTTTCTCTTTTCCTCCATAATCTTGTCATCTTCCATTACCAAATCTTCATAGTTAATCTCTGATAAAATATAGTTTTCCTCCATCTCTATCAACTCTTAAAATCACTTCATGGCTTCTCCTATCTTAAAATCCCCTTTCCAATATGTTACCATTGAGAAAAAATTCTTTCGTCTATGCGCTCTCAAATCTAAATCACGGGATGTAATACAAGTCAAAGAGTTTTCTCCTTCATCTTCTACACTAGGAGAAATCTCAACTTCTCTTGCCAATCATCTAAAAGATCTCATTTTAATCCTGCAAAATAATGGTGATGCTCAGGCTAATACATGGAAGTATGATGACAACAGAGCCTGGATGATTATTAGAAAGATTGAAAATGATAAAGGATCCTATTTGCATATTATTCTAGATCAACGTATCCGGAAAATCGATCCCATCTTCTTTTTTATACCATCTGGTGTAAACAATTCTGGCTGGTTTAAGTTTGGATATGCTCTTCCCACCCTTCTTCGCCATCTTCACTTCTCTCATAATCCTCATCTGATTTCAAGGCATAACAATTCTTTTACCCCTTCAATACCAAATCCAAATTCAACATCCAAACGGTGGTCAGATGTTGTAAATCCAGATACTCGTTCAAGGCGTCACATAAATCATACCCCAGCTAATCCCTACTTTCAAAGAAACAAAACTTCATATCAACCTCGGAAAAAAGGTTTTCAACATGATTACATTTCACCTTTCCCTTGTGATACTTTTGCTCTAGTAGTTCATACAAAAACTAGACAAAGAAATCGACATTCCAATATTGATATTAGTCATGTTAATCCAAAAAATTCTCTGGGATGATGGGAATCTGCCATTGTAGTGTTAGCCTCAAAAGAAGTTACTTCTTGGGATACTATTGGGTCAGTCATTTCTCGCAGATTCAAAGTTAAGGAAAATTTTGGTTTAATGCCAATTAATCGAAAGCAAGCTATTATTCATATCTCTATGGATGTTGATGTGAATACTGAAGACTGGAAATTTCAATTCAGACATCAGCATTGAAATTTGCTTGGAAACAAGATTTTTTAAAGCTGGAAAACCCTTACTCACTGAAAGATTTTCACCTCTGTCTCTCCGGAGTACCATATCAGTATTGGTCACTGGAAGTTTTTCATGCTCTTGCCAAGGTATGTGGGGAACTTTTGGTCATCGACAAGCATACTTTGGATCTTAGTGACATGTCGTTCGGAATGTGATGGGGATCAATGCTATTCCAAGAATCATAGAGTTACACACTCCATTTGGAATTTTCGGAGTCAATGTGATTTATTCTCTTGTCCTGCTATGAAGAAAGTCAAAATTGCTCCATCAAACGAATTGACTAGAAGTTCATCAGATAATTCACATTCTAGAGAAGATGTTGAAATTTGCTCCAAAAGAAAGAGACGTAGAAACCAAGAATTTGGCATTGGTCATCATACTGGTGGTAAACGGAGAAAGCTAATTCCAGCTCACTCGTCTCATTTTCTCGATACCTCTTTTTCTGATTCATCCTCTTCTTTCTCTTACTCCCGCCCAAGAAAATCCAATTCAAATTCCACCGCATTCGCTCCGGCCCATTTCCTCTCAGCCCATTCCTTGCTCCAGCCCATCACCTAAGCCTGCTTTTCATATCTCGATTTCGGACTCGGATATTGTTAATCTTTCCTCCCCATCGTCATCCTTATCTCTCAATTTATCATCTTCTTCTCCTTATTCACCTCTTTCTCTCTACATCCCTAAGAACTTTCTTTCTCAAGCTCTTAATTCACTCCCGTGCATCTTTCCTTCCCAGTCCCCGGCTATGGTTGAGTTACCATCAATTCTTGGTCCTCCCCCTTTGTATGTTCCCCCCTCTCCCAAAATTCTTCTTCTTTTCTATCCCGCTTCTCTACCCCCTTTCCCCCCCTTATTACTTCACTTTGGTTGACACCAGAAATTGAAAGGCTTTTGAAGATTGGGTCACAGTCAGGAATCAATTTTAGTATCAACACTAATCACTCAAGGAAATTATTTTGTTGAAGGATGGACCGATTAACAAAAATTTGCTCCGAGAGGTTGGTGATCAGGGTTTTAGCTATGAAGAACAATTATCCGAAGATTTTGTTTTCTCCACAAAAATTGTCAATAGAGAACCTAGAATCAAATACCCACAAATAGATGATTTGTCTTTTATTAATCTTTTCTTTAAAGAAGATGGTGCTGAAGAAAGCGAAGACATTACATGGATACCTAGCAAATGTTCAGGTACCACAACTTCAGAATCATATTCAATGGTGAGTTCGGAGTCTGTCAAAACTCCAATTCACATTTCACCTGACATAGATGATGAAGAGTCAGTCACATTTTGTCCTACAGAACAAGCATTTGATGAAGAGTTCGATAATGGTCCACCGGGTTATAACCATCCATTACAACAACCAGTGCTTCCAAAAAAGTTAATCAGAGAGCATAAAAGATTGGGCATTTCTGATTCTGAAGAGGTTACTTGTTGCTCGCCTAGGACCACTAGAGGAAAGGGTAAACATCTCTCTCAATGAATTTCAAACTCATTTCCTGGAATGTTAGAGGTTTAAGATCTGATTATCGCAGAACTATTGTTAAAAATCTTATCAAGTCCTCTAAAGCTTCAATTATTTTTCTCCAAGAAACTATGCTTGAAAAAATTACAAAAAAAGACGTGGTTGAAATTAGTGGTTCAAACAACTTTGGCTGGGTTGCTTTAAATTCAATTGGAAGGTTTGGTGGCATGTTAATACTAGGGGATTTGGATGTGTCTGAAGTGGTTTCAGCTTTTGAAGGTACCTTTTCACTATCTGTTGAAGGTTTTTTCAAAGATGATGGATTTTTATGCTGCCTCACAAATGTTTATGGACCTAATCGTTACACGGAGAGAGATGATTACTGGGAAGAATTGTCAGCAATCAGGGGAATGCGGCCTGCGATTCCATGGGCATTAGGTGGAGATTTTAATGTGGTGAAATGTATGGATGAGAAGAAAAACTCTAAAAGAACAACCAAGAGTATGTTGGACTTCAGTGAATTTATCACTTACCATGAGCTTGTGGATCTAACACTTAAGGGAGCCAGATTTACTTGGACCAGTGGAGAGGATAATCCAATTCTTTGCAGGTTAGACAGATTCTTGATCTCGTTAAACTTTGAAGAAAAATTTCCCCTTATCACACAAACAGCACATTTGAGGCCTATTTCAGATCATCTTCCACTACTGTTGGATACCGTAGATGCAAAATGGGGTCCTCCTCCATTTAGATTTGAAGCCATGTGGTTCTTGGTTCCTGGGTTCATTGAAAAAGTACAAGAATGGTGGAGCAGTTTCTCCTTCCCTGGTTCCCCTAGCTCTATTTTCTGGTTCAAATTAGAGGCTCTAAAGAAGGAACTAAGAAGATGGAACAAGGAAGTCCTTGGTAATCTCAACAATAACAAGAGTTCAGTGGTTAAAAGAAGGAGACAATAACACTTCCTTTTTTCATGGGTATGCTTCAAATAGAAGAAGGGTGAACAGAATTAAACACCTAATGATAGATGGGTCTCTCTCTGATGATAGAAACAAAATCAAAAGCAACATCATAAACCACTTTCAAACTCTATTTAAAGAAGATATGCTTTGTAGGCCAATTGTGGAGGATTTGGAATTCAACTGTATTTCTGAAGAGGAAGCTAATGCAGTGGAAAGAGATATTTCAGAAGAGGAAGTACTTGATGCCATTAATGAGCTTGAAGCTGTTACAGCTCCCGGGCCAGATGGATATCCCATCATCTTCTTTAAGAAGTGCTGGTCTTTCCTTAAAGAAGATATCATGGGAACAATGAATGAATTTAACTCTCAAGGTAAGATCAATCCTATTCATAATGCAACTTTCATCTCTTTAATTCCTAAGAAGAGTCATGTGGAGAGTGTACTAGATCTGAGGCCAATTAGTTAACTCACAAGCATGTACAAAATCATCTCTAAGGTACTTGCAAGAAGACTTTGTGTTATTATTCCCAAGATAATCTCCAAGACATAGTTCGCCTATGTGGAGGGCAGGCAGATACATGATAGTATTTTTATTGCGAATGAGTTAGTCGACTCACAAATCAGAAATAACTCCGCCGGTATCATATGTAAGATCGATTTAGAAAAAGCATTCGATAGGGTCAACTGGAATTATCTTCAAATGATTATGAAGAAGGTTAGATTCAAAGACAAATGGTGTAATTGGATCAACTTCTGTTACTCCACTGCCACATTTTCGGTTCTCATAAATGGATCCCCTTTCGGATCTTTTGGTTGTTCTAGGGGAGTTAGGCAAGGGGATCCACTCTCCCCTCTACTTTTCAATATTGCCATGGATGGATTTGCTAGGTACCTAGAAAAACTGACTCTCAATGGCTAC
>JAJJMB010000969.1:0-86718 GCA_023531105.1 Papaver atlanticum | reverse complement strand
ATTGGGGACACTCCCAGTTTAAGCTCATGGGCAGACAAGCTTGGATGTAAGATTGATAAATTGCCTATTCTCTACTTGGGACTGCCTCTGGGTGCAAAATCAACATCTATAGCATTGTGGGATCCAGTTATAGAAAGATTTGACAACAGATTAGCACCATGGATGAGAGTTCAGCTTACAAAGGGCGGCAAAATATCACTTATTAAGAGTGTGCTCACTAGCCTCCCTTTATATTATTTCAGCACCTTTAAAGCTCCAGTGTCCATCATCAAGATTCTTGAAAAGAAGATAAGAGATTTCTTGTGGAATGATGGTGATACAAAAAAGAAACACAAAGCCAATTGGGATCTGGCATGTACTCCCATTGATAAAGGTGGTTTAGGATTAAGGAATTTGCAACACTTTAATCAGTCCATGTTGGCAAAATGGAGTTGGAGATTTGGCTTGGAGCAGGATTCTGTATGGGTTTCGCTGATCAATGAGAAGCATGGGACTTTTTCTTCCTTTTGGTTTCCTGACAAGGTGAAAGGTACATACGGAACTTCTTGTTGGAAATCCATTGCTAACCATGTTGACAAGGTAACCCTGCATACCTATCTGATCATACAAAATGGAAAATCCATCTCCTTTTGGTTTGACATATGGGTTGGTACAGTCTCTTAAAAGTATATTTCCATCCTTATTTAAATTGAGTAACAACAAAAAGGGGTCTCTTGCTAGTCATATTGAGTCAAATGACAATGCACACAATTGGAACTTTCATTTCAAAAGGCATCTTGCTCATTCCGAAGCTGAACAACTTATATCCCTGCTTGATATCACTGGTGATGAACCACCATTTCTGTGCAACATGGAAGATAGGAGGAGATGGTCTTTATCAAATACGGGCACCTTCTCCACCAGTTTACTATATTCTGCACTTCATCAAGTCAATGACCATTCTCATTTTCCCCATAAGGCCATTTGGAATAACAAGGTACCGGAAAAAAGTTAAATTTTTCCTCCGGCTTGATGCTCATAACAGAGTTATTACAATTGACATGTTTGTAGAATGGGGGTATCACCATGTGAACAAATGTTTACTGTGTGGTGATGCGGAGGAGAACATTAAACATTTATTTTTCGATTGTGCATTTTCGAGAAGTATTTGGTCTGCAGTGCTTCCATCTCATGGTATAAATGGTCAATGGCCTTCCACAGTCTATAATTTGTTGCATCTTTGGCACACTTTTAAATTACCCGAACATGATAAAACTGTCTGGTCTTTAATACCGGCTGCTACACTATGGTGTATCTGGTTGGAGAGAAATTCAAGGACTTTTGATGAGAAGTCGAAAAGCATCGATCAAGCTTGTCAGAGTGCTAGAGCTTTGCTACTTTCAAGGGCCGCAACTTTTAAATCTTGTCTAAGAGGAAACTTAAGCTCTTTAGTCTTTAATTGGGATGTAATTTTTATTTAATATTGTAATTTTTTTCCTTGTTTTCTTTTGCTTCTTACAAGACTACTTCTTGTAAGAAGCTTCTCTGTATTTCTTCCCTTTCTCTAATATATTATCTTCTTTATCAAAAAAAAAAAAAAAAAAAAAAAAAGTTAAAAGGAATAAGGGCAATTCCTATGGTAATGGTCAGATGAAAATTTTTGTTGAACCAGGTGGATGGCCAAACAGGTTTTTCCACTATGGTAAAGCATTGGGCGGTTGATCGTTAAGCGCCAGAATTTAAGACACATGCTGGCGTCCGCAAAAAAATCGTCGGCGTTGGAAGAACAAGCGCTGGCGCTCAAATCATAAACGTGGCGCTCGAATGTAAACTGCTGGCGTTTGTAGCAAAAACGCCAACATGTAGTTTATTTATATTCAAAATTCACTTTTTACCTCTATAAATTACCATCATTTTCAAACAATTCACTCACACCAAAATTCACTTCTCTTGAATTTTCTCTTCTAAAATCTATTTCAAGTTTTTAGTTTATTGTTGGTGAAATGGCTGAAAAGGCGATCACACTTTTTTGCAATGCAAAACTTGAAGATGTTGTTTCTAAGATATGTGGGAGTTTCAAAAAGATTGAAAATTGTAAGAGGGAAGTGCAAGTTTGTGAATTTGTTCCAAGAAAATGTTCCGCTAAAGGGCAAAGAAGAGCTCCAGTTTTGAAAGTTAACAACAAAAAATTCAAAAACAAAAGCGAAACTGTCAAAGAGCGCGTTGAATGGAAGATACGTCGAATGAAGATAAACAGGAGGCCAAAACTTGTACTTGATTTTTATTGAAGTTGTTCAGTACTTTTTTTTATTGTCTAAGTGTATATCTTGTAAAAGAATCGAAGTAATATCAATGAATGGAAATATTTAGATTTTAAAATAGATTTCCACTTCAGATTAAGCGAAATTTATAACAATTTAAACTTGCAAATAACATCAAACTACATTTTAATAAACCACAACAAAAACATCAAACTACATCAAATCCAGCGACATTCTCTCTTCCGCTTTCTTCAGTAAACTTGGTATGAGCGATGGTTTTCTATAAAATAGATAAAAAACAAGTTCAGATATTTATGATACAGTTGATCAGTGAGGACAAAGGTAAGATACTCACCAGTTCTTCTTTGGATAATCCAGAATAGCTACGGTGAACCATCCACAAAACTTCCGTATAATGTTTGACTTCCTTAGTGATGAATGCAATTCTTAGTTGTAAGCTCTTACTGTTTCTTATGGTTTCGTTCCGTGATGCTACAAAATGTCCCAATACTCTTTCCCAGAAATAGTCACTGTTCATTGGTCTCATCATACGATGTCACCAACATCAAACAAGAGTAACATCTTCTTACATTGTAAAGACCGGGAGCGGAATTCGAGTGCAGTACAAATGTGCTTGAGATGGACCATCTTTTAGAATTCTAAAACACGCTACGTAACGAAAAGGTTTACCGTTAGCTTCCTCCCAATTATCAAGAGTTGTTTGGATCACTTCATCTTCAGTTACACCGATGAACTTTTCTCGATCAATTACCATTACCAGAGCAAGAAATGGCTGGACTGCAAGCCTAATAGATTGAAAACGAGCACGCAATCGACGAGCATCTCGGTTTCTTGGGTTTCCCGTCAGTGAGACGAACATTGAAAAAACGTTCTCCTAAAAAGAACCGTCTTGAAAGCCCATAACAGTGATTACCCTTTGAAAAAAATATGCTTTGCATATAGTTATATCCTCTTCTTCAGTAAACTTGGGACCACGATTTCTAACAGACATTTCTACAGAGTCAGAGAGATTAAGAGTTTTAGAAAAAAAAAAAAAAAAAAAAAGATGTGATTTTGGAGATGGGAAGAATGGAATTTATAGGTCGATAAAGAAAATCGAGCCGTTGGAAATTTAGCCGCTGGCGTTTATAGTAAAACCGCGCGGCTTTCCTTTAAGCGCCCGTTTGAATTACCAAAGGAGTTGGCGTTTGTAGTAAAACCGCGCGACTATACTAAAACCGCCCGTTTGAATTACCAACGCCTATTTTTTGTTATAAATACAACACTAGGGGTGGGTCCTTTCCTGAAAGTGATGGGTCCTTTCCTGAATGTGAATATAACTGTTGATTTGATCATCCAATGGTATAGAAGCCGCTCTTGCAGGAAGCCATCCCGCAAAGTCATGTGGGATAGCATTTGTCCTCAACCAAACCAACAAATTTCTTTCTCTACATCCACCATGTTTTCTAAAGGCAAAGCGAAACAAATATTATGTGTCGAAGCAAAAGAGGTTTATCCATTATGTTTCATGGATAACCACAGTCTTAGGCAATGCCGCATTATTACGGCTTCATGTAATCAGTTATCTAATAAAACTCTTTGAAGACTGTCTTGAGTTAAAATGCCTTGATTTAGGTGGAAACACTCTTATGGGGAAAATTTCTCCATCCTTACGGATTTTGAAGGGAATTCAAGAGTTAGTACTTGCGAGTAATCCCTTTTTGGGTCCCATTCCAGGGTATCCCGAGTTATTTCATTTCCTAATGAAATTTGATTTTGCCTGGAATAACTTTGAAGGTGAAATACCAAAAGAAGGGATTTTCAGGAACATAAGTGCATTTTCATATGATGGAAACTATGAGCTTTGCGGAAGAAATCCTTTGCTACAGTTACCTCGTTGCCCATGAATTATCTCTAAGAAACTGAGGCTGCTTTTAATATTATTAGGAGTTGTTTTTTGTGTTGCTATTATCTTGGGTTCCTTTGTCATACTCCTTTTAGAGGAGAAAAGCTAGAAACGTACCATCTTCGTCTTCTGAATCTCCATTTAGTGATATGTTTCACAAAGTCTCATACAAAAGGCTTCTTAGAGCTACAGATGGATTCTCCGCAAATTAAGAATTAGTTCGAGAGTCGTGGTTACCTATCTGTTTGCGCATGAACAGTTGTTGCAGTGCAAGTACTAGATCTACAGAGAAGGAGCTTTACTAAGTTTCAAGGAAGAATGTGAAGCGTCCAGATGCATCTGACATTGCAATATAACAAAGACATTGACTTCTTGCTCTAGTGTCGATTAATTTCAAGGGAAATGAATTTAGTAGTCATGCCTACTGTCTTGAGAACAGGTTACACCCGACGGCTAATCTAATCTGGAACTACATCAGAGGTCAACAAATAGGCCATTCAAATCTATTAACAGACTAAATATAGCCATTGATGTTGTATATATACAAGGGATTTGGGATTCAGTTTTTTGGTCAAATTTTTCGTATCATGATCCAAAGATATTCTCCTCTAAATTGAAGGAGTAATAGAGGCAAGTCTTATACAACTAACATGTCAATGTTGAATCTTGAAGTCATTCAAGTACTTGATTCAGGTATGCATTATTCTTTCACTATGGTAGGCTTGTCGAGCCCGTGATCATTTAAAAACACTTAATACATCCTATTTTCGCTTTGGCCAACCTTTTTAAAGGTCCTGCCACTTTGTATCTTGTTTCTTATTTTCAATATACTTCTTACACAGATGCTACGCTATAAAATCCTCCACACGTATGGAACATATATCATAGCCGTCCATTCTACAAAGAATAAAGTTATAATCAACGGTAATATGTAAACCCTAAACTAAAACACACAGTTCTAACCCTTATAAGTAGTTAACAGTTTTCAAATTGTACATCCAATTTGAGACGTGGCCAGTGATGTGTCTCAAATATGAGATTACTCATGTTAGCACGTCAGAGAGACGAAGGAACTGTATTTTCTATATTTCTGATTTTTTTTTATCTCGTACTCCTTAAATCTCTATGCTGGTTTTAATTTTTGTATACCAAGCTTCTGAGTCGTACTCAACCTTCAAGTACCGTCTTGCCATTTTTTTTAAACAGTTTAAGAACTGATCAGGTCCAAAATATATAATAATTGAACATAAATAACAAATTTTCGAGTTCCATCCATCGATTTAAGAAGCCAGATGTTGAATCAACATGTATCTATCAGAAGATGTCCTTCACATATTTTGAAATTCTAGTTCAATCATCATCAATCAAAGATATATTTTCTTGTAAGATTAACAGTTCTCTTATGTTAACCTTCTTATTTCTTAAATCAACCAACTGGCCAATGTTATCAAACCGTAATAAGATCTTCCAAGTAAATTCAGTTTGGGTTGAGTTTGATTAGATATTTATCACCTGCAATTGATTTTTTTTGGAATAGATCAAGGATTAGGAAAAGTTTACCCTAAATTTTCATGTAAAGTTTGATACTATGTTTTACATCACCATGGAAGAAAGAAGTGGGAAACAGTACAAAATTTGACACCAAATGGCATATTAACTCTATGAGCAATTCGGGGGCACGCATAATTTCATGGTCCATTGTAACTTCATCAAATGCTAGCACCAAACACACAAACAAATCCAACTCTGTGAAGATTTCCACGTGTATCCCACAGCCATCCATATCACATATGTCGGTCAGCAGAAACTACGGTCAGTAATAGAATACGTTATATCAAATGATAGAATTTCAACGAACCTTCCAATTTCCGGCCATTTTTGGGAGCATCAACAAAATGTAATTACACTTGTCTTGTTTGGTTAGGGTAATTTCAATCTTCTTCTATTTTCATTTGGTAAATGCCCTCAAGCTAAAAGATGGACCAATTTTTGTTCTCGAATTTCTTGGCCCTTGCTTGCCTACCTATCAAGATCAAGCAGGAATAACAGTATTTCATCAGAAATCTCAACACCTCGCTCACATTTCACGATCAAAGTATTGGTTTTGGCGATATTAACCTTGGTTGTGCACAAATCACAGCCGTCTCTATGGCATATGTGGGGTCAGCCATGGAATAGGTTAAGGCCGTTAGATCAAATTTCAAATTAACATCCAACTTACCGGGCAGATGTGTAATCCTTATATAAGTATTACAGTTTTCTTCTAGTCCATCCAAAACCCTAAAATGTGTGCCTCCCTCGTCTGTGAGGAAACAAAGAAACCCTAAAAACAGATAACAACACAGCTTCTCTCACCGACGGCAACTATACAACAAAATCATGGCAGAAGCAAGTGGTGGTGGTGGTTCACGGCAAGGATGACTAGTTATTAGCACTATGATTTCTCCTCTCAAAATATTAATTTTCCTGATTTGCATTTCCAAATGCATCTCTTCTTTTGCATTTCTTTTGTTTTTGATTTCTGATACCTTTAGTTTTTTGTACGGAGATCTGATTTCTTAAGGAGAAGAATAAAAAAGAGAGAACAGGGGGGAGACAGTACTATTTAAAAGAGCACTCACAGAAATAAAATTAGATAAGAGTAATGGAAGAAAGAGGATCTGTTTCATCTAATGTATGTATGTAAAACAATCATCAAAAATGAAATGATATATGAATTGTAGGAGATCTGTTATTAATTTTTTTCTCTTTATGTTAATGAAATTATGATTTTTTAGAAATCTAAAATACAGTGAACCCCCAAGTAATCTGGATTCTGGATGTACCATAGATGTTTATGGAGTATGTTTATATGGGAATCGTAAATATATATTGGAGTTCCACTGCTCTGCAATTTGGAAGAATTGCTTAGTCCCGTGAGAGATACGGTGCACTTAATCATTTGTAATCCCAATTTTTTTTTGGATGTGATTGTGAGCCAATTATCAAAGAAATAAATAAATTATGAATCGGAAGAAGTTCCGAAATTGCCAGATTTTAGATTTATATATGAATCGGAGAAGTTCCATAGAGATCCCGCAAATAGATGCACATATTTTCAAGCACCACCAACTGGTAGGAAAAATGTTATCAAATTTTGCAAAAATAACCCAAGTTGCTTAGAAATGGCGACTTAAGTAGGAACCTGAAGTCAATAAAAAACAAGATTAAACTTCAAAGAATGGAAGTATGTCCGAATCACGAGTGAGTAAATGATACATTACGTTTAATTCCTCGGCTCAACACAGTCTTGTACCTCTAGTTAATCAAGTGTCCTTAAGTTTTATAATTTCTTTCTAAAATCAAACTGATGAAGGATCAGCGTGTCCTGGCGATATTAACTACTTATTGCGTACATAAACACAACATTGTGGTTTTAGTTTATATATAAGGGCTTAGAAATCACCCAAAATATATACTAACCTAAAATGTGCTTAGCTCGTCCATCTATGATTATTGACAATGGCAACAGATACATCGATGAAACAACCAAATCATGGCAGCATTATGATTTCTCCTCAGCAACAACGGCTCTCTCTTCTCAATAGAGCATCATCAATCATCAACAACAATATAGATCAGCAGTATGATTTCTCCTCCCAAAATTCCAAAATGGGAGTGTGGGCCATTTTCAGAATTGTTACCACTGCCCGGATTTGATGTCCATGCCTTTCCATCGGATCGGAGGGAGTATCACAGCAAGAAAGAAGTGAGAATAAGAGTGAAGCATGAGATTTAATACCATTCAATATATATACTTGCAGTATTATGTTACATTATGTTTTTACAGTGAGATCTACTTTTGTTAGCTGTCTAAATTGAAGATCTTAATTTGTATTCTCTTTTACTTTCTTTAAGATTAAAATTTTTGAGATTATCTAACATCTTAATTAAGAAATCTCAATTTGTGATGATAGTTAGAAAATCATAGTTAGATCGATTGAATTGATGGTGTCTAAATAAAATAGCCAAGTTGAATGTGTCTTTGTGATGAACGTACAAGTTGTTGCACTAATAATAGAAAACTGTACGTCTAATAGCCAGCCAAGCATCAACTTATCTTTTTGAATGACTAAATGAGCTCTTTCTTAATTAAATGACCAAATATTATGATTCCATACACTATCTTTTTCGTTAATCCAGAGAAAGTTCGAATTAATGATCATAACTAGAAAGCATTGAGAGGAAAATGGCATTAATTTTGAAGGATTCAGAGCACATGTCTCCGGTATACACAATTCTGGTCCCAAACCGGTAACATAGATGCAAGATAAAACCATAGTTGTCAAGGAAACCCTAGCCCAATAACCTGAAGACTCTCAACTGTGATAACCATATAACCCAGTCTGGTCAGCAACAATAATGTGCGACTATTATCACGGATCTGATAACTGTCTTTGATTTGTTTTCACAAGTTCAACACCTCTTCATGTAACCTCTATGAGTATAAATAAGAATGAGAGTCTTCCATGGTTTGTGTGGAAGATATTCACAGAAATCCTCTTCTGTCTTGGTATCAAGCTTTCCAATCCTGACAGCTTCCGCAACACACAAAAAAACCATAAACCCTAATCAACTCCAATGGCAGCAACCACAAATAGCCTTCGTCAAATACAAATACATCATCTTGTTACCCTGAAACACACTGAAACAAACCATTTACTATGGAAAACTCAATTCAAACCTATTCTAAAAGGATATGGTCTAACTGGTTTCATTGATGGAACCAAAGAAAAACCAGCCAGAACTCTTCCTGAAAGTGAAGATATAAACCCAGAATTCACTGAGTATGAATCCCAAGATTCTCTGCTAGAAGGATGGCTGAATTCAACTTTAACACCTGAAGTTCTTAGTACGGTTGCAGGACTTGAAACAGCAAAGCTTGTATGGGATAAATTAGAATCGGAGTTTGCACCAAAAACCTTTGCTCACCAAATGAGTCTCAAAAAACAGCTGCACTGCTTAAACAAAGGTAATAAGACTTTAAAAGCTTATTTGAATGATGCTAAGAATTTATTTGATCAGCTTGCAGCTTTAGGATATACAGTTTCTTCCAATGAGATGAAGCAATCCATAAGCAATTGATTAAATCAGTCTTATGATCCCATTGTAACTGCATTGAGCACTGTTGAAACAATGGACATAGACGTTTACTGCTCATCTTCTCACCTTTGAAATGAGGCTTGAACAGCAGCTACCACAAATACAACAACCAATAGCAAATCTCGTTACCTCCAACTCCAATACGTCAAGAAAGAATGAACCCAGAAGGTTCAACAATCAACCCAGAGGACCTATCAACAAAACAACAACAACAATCGTCGATCCCAGCAACCGCATAGGGTTTTCTCTCAGGAAGAATTACTCTGTCAAATATGCAAGAAACGAAACCACACTGCAGATCGTTGTTGGTTTCGCTATGAAAAGAGCAACACAAACCAGACCAAAGTACCTAAGCTTATATTGCTTTACCTGGTGGTTCAGCTGAAACACAGTGGGTGACAGATACTGGTGCTACTCATCATTTGACTGCAGATATCAGAAACCTGAGCATCCCACATGAATATGATGGTACAGATCAAGTAAAAGTTGGTAATGGTAATTCTCTGGAAATAGCAAACATTGGCACTGCATCATTTACTTATAATTCTCGATGCAATCGTTTAAATAACATCTTTCATGTGCCAAAAATAAAGACTAATCTTCTTTCGGTCTATCAGTTTTGAAAAGATAATAATGTTTATTTTGAGTTTCACACGAGTTTCTTTGTTGTGAAGGACAATTCCACGGGCGTCACGCTGCTGCAGGGGACGAATAGGAATGGGTTATACATCTTTGATGGAGTAGGTGGCATAAATGGTTCAATTTCTCCAAAGTCTTTTGTCTCTGCAAGTCTGCCAATATGGCACTAGCGTTTAGGTCATCTCATGTTCAGAACTGTCTCTGGAATAGTTCGCAAGTTTGATCTTCAAGTTACAAATAAAAAGTTTGACCACTGTCATTCGTGTCATATCAGTAAAAGTGCTAAACTTCCATTTCCAATTAGTACTTCAACTTTTAGTACACCTTTAAGTTTAATTGTTTCAGACATTTGGGTGTCCCCTCATTCATCAATAAATGGTTTTCGTTATTATATGCTTCTTATGGATGTTTTCTCGCATTTTACCTGGATTTTTCCTTTGGTTAAACGATCAGATGCCTTGCCTACATTCATACAGTTTCATAAACAAATTGAGAACCTTACTGAGCATAAAATAAAGATCTTTCAGTCAGATAATGCCCTAGAATATAAAAAGTTCACTTCTTATTTAAACAACTTTGGCATCCAACATCGATTTTCATGTCCTCATACATCTGCTCAAAATGGGATTGCCGAGCGCTGAATTAGGCACATAACTGAGAGTGGACTAGCTTTGCTCTTTCAAGCTAATATTCCAAAAGATTATTTTCCTAAGGCATTCTCTACTGCTTGTTATCTAGTCAACAGAATTCCCAAATCTGTTTCTGAGTCAAAAACTCCACTTGAGTTATTATTTTCCAAAGCACCAGACTACTCCTTTTTACGCGTTTTTGGTTGCTTGGCGTATCCGTGTCTCCGACCATATAATTCAAACAAACTAGAGCCTAAGTCCTTACCTTGTGTCTTTCTAGGGTATAGCAATGCTCACAAAGGCTATGTATGTCTGCATCGTCCAATCCATAGAACGTACATTTCTAGGCATATTCGCTTTGTTGAAGACTCATTCCCCTTTGCCTCTCCTCAGCAGCAAACATCTGTGAATTGTCAGGAAGTTGCATCTACAAGTACACAGTTTTTATCATCCGCAGCATTCAGGCCGCGCCTGCCTGTAGTTCCTCAATTGGCTTAGCAGTGTGTTTCAGCTCCTCCACAACCAGACTCTCCAGTTCCTGTGGCTGTAGAAACACCATAAATGTCTGCAACAGAAACTAATACGAATACAGCAGATGCAGAAGATGTCTGCACTCATTCTTTGCACAATGATCGAGTACCAGAGGCAGCAGTTCAAGTTACAGCACAGCAACAAGATCATACAATGATGACTAGGGCTAAAGTAGGTATCACAAAACTTATTCAGAAGCTGAGCTTGACTGCTACCAAACACCCGTTACACGATGATGATTTTATGGAACCTACTTGCTACTCCAAAGCAAGTAAAAATCCCATTTGGAGAAAGGCAATGGACGAGCAAATAAATGCCCTGATAAGAAATGGAACTTGGTCCTTGGTAAAATACAAAGTTGGTATGAATGTTGTAGGCTCAAAGTGGGTGTATCGCATTAAGCAAAATCCTGACGGGAGTATTGGGCGTCACAAGGCACGTTTGGTAGCGAAAGGTTATCACCAGCAGGAAGGGATGGACTATGGAGAATCATTTAGTCCCGTGATTAAACCTTGTACGATCCGGCTGGTTCTGTCGATTGCGGTTATGAACAAATGGTCTCTTCGGCAGTTAGATGTGGAGAATGCATTCTTGCACGGTCTCTTGGAAGAGGAAGTTTACATGAAACAACCTGCTGGCTATGTGGATCCCAATTACCCGACTCATGTTTGCATATTGCACAAGTCGCTTTACGGCCTTAAGCAAGCACCACGGGCTTGGTTCTCGCGACTCAGTGGACATCTTCTTCGCCTTGGTTTTACTGCATCCATTGCTGAGAGCTCCCTGTTTATTCTTAAAGCATCCGGTTTCATTACTTATGTTCTCATTTATGTTTACGATATCATAGTTACTAGCTCTGATTCTGCTTAGATCAATAGTCTTATTGCGGACCTAAGTTCAGTTTTTGCTGTCAGAGATATGGGTGATTTTTCGTACTTCTTGGGTGTCGAAGTTCTCAGACAAAATCAGAATTTAGTGCTCACCCAAAGGAAGTATGTTGCTGATTTACTACGGCGTACAAAATTTGAGGGTGTTAAACCTGTGTGCACACCTCTGCCTGCCAATGCGAAAATTCGTAAAATTGGAACTCAGAAGTTTGATGATCCTACGTTGTACAGAAGTGTGGTGGGTGCATTACAGTATCTACACATCACACGACCAGATATCTTTGTTGCAGTCAACAAAATTTGCCAGTATATGCATGAGTCGTTCATTGAGCATTGGGAGCTAGTTAAAAGGATACTACGTTATCTGAAGAAAACTATTGATTATGGTTTGTTCCTAAGACCCAACTATGAGTACTCTCTCCATGCTTACTATGATGCCGACTGGGCTGGTAGCCTAGATGATCGCAGGTCTACGAGTGGGTATTGTATCTACTTTGGAGGGAATCTCATTTCCTGGAGTGCACGCAAACAGAAGACTGTCTCCAAGTCTAGCACTGAGGCAGAATATCGTGGGGTTGCCATCACCACTTCAGAGCTCATATGGATACAATCTCTTCTACAAGAATTGGGTATCAAGCCGCAGACTCCAACATTGTGGTGTGATAACTTGGGAGCCACTTTTCTCACGGCTAATCCTGTGTTCCATGCCCGCACTAAACATATAGAAATTGACTACCATTTCGTTCGAGAAAGAGTTGCAGCAAAGCTTCTTAATGTAAAGTTTATCAGCTCCAAGGATCAGCTAGCTGATGTGTTTACGAAAGGTTTAGCATCACCCAGGTTTCAATACATACGTGACAAGTTGAACATTCGTCAACTCAGGCTCAACTTGAGGGGAAGTGTCAAGGAAACCCTAGCCCAATAACCTAAAGACTCTCAACTGTGTTAACCATATAACCCAGTCTGGTCAGCAACAATAATGTGCGACTATTATCACGGATCTGATAACTGTCTTTGATTTGTTTTCACAAGTTCAACAACTCTTCATGTAACCTCTATGAGTATAAATAAGAATGAGAGTCTTCCATGGTTTGTGTGGAAGATATTCACCAGAAATCCTCTTCTGTCTATAGCAAATGAAAAACGGGGAAACGGACCAACCTATGTTAAACAACTTCTCATACTAATTTCTACATTTTTTACAGCCTTAAATCAAAAGTAATGGTACCTTAAAAATCCCCACAAATAAGCTCCTGCAATAGAGAACTATTTAATCTGAATCGTAATGGTTGTTTTCTACAGTGAAATGTGCATTAGCTTTATGTACAATTCATTACAAGGCAAACAACAAACTGACCACGCAGTCGTATGGTGAGCCTCTGGTCTCTCATGTTACTCATTGATAAACTTATTGGAAACAACCATCGATACCTGGAGAACATTCGAAAGTCAAAAACTTATCTATTAGTCATCCACATTATGAAGCTATGAATCTGTTCACTAGACATCAGTGGGTAAGAAAATTTGACACCAAATGGCTTATTAACTCTATCAGCAATTTTGGGGCACGCGTAATTTCATGGTCCATTGTAACTTCATAAAATGCTAGCACCAAACACACAAATGAATCCAACTCTTTGAAGATTTCCACGTGTATACCACAGCCATCCATATCCGTTAGATCAAATGATAGAATTTCAATGAACGATGATAACTTTTGTCACCCAAACTCCGCCTCCTTAGACTGTGTAGAAGAGAAGAAACCCTAAAACAAACTAACAACACAGTTCTCTCATCTATCTATGATTGCCACTCACCGACGGCTACAAATATACCGATCCAACAAAATCGTGGCAGAAGCAAGTGGTGGAGGTTCAATAGCATCCTCGCCAACGGCAACAAGTTATTCGCACTATGATTTTCCTTCTCACAATGTTAATCTTTAGCAAATCCCAGATAGGTATTCTTCCGTTTCTTTCGGCTTTTCTTTCGTCTCCTTATATATAAGGCAACATAGTAGTAATTCTCAATTCTAGGGCTTCCAACGGGTACCCGATTACCCGTGGTTGTAGTTTATATATAAGGGCTTAGGGAAATTCCTATGGGAATCAACAAACCCATATCTTTGTTGAGTCAGGTGGATGGCCAAACTGATTTTTCCACTATGGTAAAGCACTGGGCGTCAGATAACTAAGCGCGCGACTGAGAGACAAACGCTGGAGTTTGTAGGTAACGCGCCAGCGTTGGTATAACAAGCGCTGGTGCTCAAAGTTTCAACGCGGCGCTTTAACATATGACGCTGGCGTTTGTAGCAAAAACGCCAACGGGTAGTTTTTTAAATTTCAAAATTCACTTTTTACCTCTATAAATTACCATCAATTTCAAACAATTCACTCACACCAAAATTCACTTCTCTTGAATTTTCTCTTCTAAAATCTATTTCTCAATGGCTGAAAAGGTGATCACACTTTTTTGCGATACAAAACTTGAAGCTGCTGTTTCTAAGATATGTGGGAGTTTTAAAAAGATTGAAAATTGTAAGAGGGAAGTGTAAGTTTTGTAAGTTGCTCCAAGAAAATGTTCTGCTAAAAGGCAAAGAAGAGCTCCAGTTTTGAAAGTTAACAACAAAAAATTCAAAAACAAAGACGAAACTATCAAAGAGCGCGTTGAATGGAAGATACGTCAAATGAAGATAAACAGGAGGCCAAAACTTGTACTCGATTTTTATTGAAGTTGTTTGGTACGTTTTATTTTCCTAAGTTTATATCTTGTAAAAGAATTGGCATCAATGAATGAAAATATTTAGATTTTAAAATAGAGATTTCCACTTCAGATTAAGCGAAATTTATTACAATTTAAGCTTGCAAATAACACCAAACTACATTTTAATAAACCACAACAAAAACATCAAACTACATCAAATCCAGCGACATTCTCTTTGTAGAGATCATAACATTCAAAATGCTTAAACTCTCTTCTGCTTTCTTCAGTAAACTTGGTCTGATCGATGGTTTTCTGTAAAATAGATAAACAACAAGTTCAGATATTTATGATGCAGTTGATCAGTGAGGACAAAGGTAAGATACTCACCAGTTCTTCGTCTGATAATCCAGAATAGCTACGGTGAACCATCCACAAAACTTCCGTATAATGTTTGACTTCCTTAGTGATGAATGCAATTCTTAGTTCTAGGCTCTTAGTGTTTCTTATGGTTTCGTTTCACTATGCTACAAAATGTCCCAATACTCTTTCCCAGAAATAGTCACTGTTCATTGGTCTTATCAAACGATGTATCCAACATCGAACAAGAGTAACATCTTCTTCCATTGTAAAGACCGGGAGCGGCATTCGAGTGCAGTAACGATGTGCTTTAGATGGACCATATTTTAGAATTCTAAAACACGCTTCATAAAGAAAAGGTTTGCCGTGAGCTTCCTCCCAATTATCAAGAGCTGTTTGGATCACTTCATCTTCAGTTACACCGATGAACTTTTCTCGATCAATTTCTGGGAATGTCCTAAGTGTTTTTTGGTGGAGTGGGCTGATTGAAGTTGGAGGAAAAATCGATTCACTATGGTATTATGTTATTTAATTTGTTGTTTATTTTGTGTTATTACGATTATCTATAACCATAAATATCAAGTAATTTAAAATTTTCCTCCATTAAACATTGCACCAACAATTTCATAAATAAAAACATACTGCATTGAACACCCACATCATACATGAGAATAAAAGAAATACATTAAATTAAAACAACTACTACATAGGCGTCAATTCTCGGCGGGTGGTGGAATTCCTAGGGCGATGTAGGGATCGTATATGTTGAGTACCCTAAGAATGTCTAAACAAGCATAGAAGTCGAAAGGACGACCGCGGTGAGATGCTTGCCACATCACTAGAGTTCTGGGCAACACTTCATGTTCGGCTTCACCGTTGAGCTTATTTTGGTGATTCTCCATTAGTTGGGCGACGAACTCCAATACATTCATACTAATTACACTAAAACGATGTTGCAAATCCATGAGAATCACGCCCATGGATGTTCCACGTTTCAGCGGTAAACATTCTGTAAACTTTGTCCCAGAAAGTGTCGGTCGAATCGGCTACATTACTCATGACAGCATCTTGTGTGTGAAAAACAAAGGCTCTACAAATAGCTAAATCCTCTTGTTTAGTGAATCTAACACCACGGACTCTGGGAGGCATTTTTGTAGATGATTTGAGAGTGAAGAATGTGTGAATTTGGAGTTGAAATGAGGAGTATTTATAGAACTCAGAAATTATAGCGGTTAGATCACAAGAGTTTCTAGCCGTCCAGATTCAGCCGTTGGCGCTTCTATGACAAACACGTCCTGGAAGGACAATCTCTAGCGCTTTAATGTAGAACGCGCGTTTCAAAGAAAAGCGCCAGTGCTTGTGTCTCAAACGCAAGCGTTTGAGGCAAGCTCGCCCGTCCTATCATTAATCGATCGCTACATCATCCAACTCAATGAACAAACCAACAAATTTGTTGGTTTGAACATCCATTTTTCATGTTTGTTGAGTCCATAGTGGGAGCAAAATCAACAAACTTGATAGTTTGTTGAGTCATAGGAACTGCTCTTAGAAATCACCCAAAATATATTCTAACCTAAACTAAAATGTGCTTAGCTCAGTGCAGCTTAATAATGTTGATGTCCAGAATATACTAACCTGATATCAAAATGTCCAACATGACACACCTTCTTGCTAAAATTAAGACCCTACTCAATAAAATCTTTCAATATCACAGCCGTCTATTACAGATGTGTAGAGAGCAATACGGTCAGACAAATACATGATTGAGCCGTTGGATGAAACAATAAAAGTGAAATCAACCATGAATATGTAAACCCTAAATTAGACGGCAGATTCAAACCCTTATGAGTAGTACAGTTTTCTTCTTATTGATAGATCCAATTTGTTAGCAAACTCTACCCCTAGAAGCAAACAACAGCAGCTCCCTCGAGTCTCATCCATCTATGATTATCAACAATGGCAACAGATACATCGCAAGAACAAAATCGTGTCAGATTGAGATGGATCAATAGAGCATCATCAATAACCAACAACAGAACATATCAGCATAATGATTTCTCCTCTCAAAATTCTAAAATCGGAGAGAAGTTTCGGTCCTGAATGATTAGAATATGATTTCATATTAGGAGTTGAAGCATTTTTTTCAAGGTAGGACTCTGATTATCTAACACTCATCCATCAAGAAAGATTTCAAAATAACATGAAATGTAATACCATTGAATGCTTGTATTATGATTTTATAGTGAGATCTACTTTGTTAATTGTTTAAATTAGAGTTTTTAATATGTATTCTCTAACTTTTATTCTTTAAGACACAAATTATTGAGATTACCTAACCCATCAATCTCAATTGGTTATTACAGAAAATCATGAGATCTACTTGTGTTTGTTGAAGATCTTAATTTGAATTCTTTTTTTCTTTCTCTGAGATTCAAATTTTTGAGAATACCCTGCCCATCTTAACAAACCTCTCAATTTGCTATTACTGAAAATCTGACCCTTATAAGTAGAGAGAAAGAAAGAAACCCTAAAAACAAACTAACAACACAGTTCTCTCGACTCATCAATCTGTGAGTACCACTCACCGCCGGCAACAAAACCGCGGCAGAAGCAATTGATGGTGATTCAAGAGCAGCATCACCAACGATAAAAACTTATTTGCACTATGATTTTTCCTCTCAATGTTTTAACTTCTCCTCACCACAATATCGGAATGCTTGTGCGCAGCTTTTCTTCAGCATTCATGGTGTTTTCATATATTTTACTTTCTCCATGATATCATTTGCTTTTGATTGCAGATCTAATTTCTTGAAGAGAAGAGTAAAAACTAGAGAAAAGCCAAGGATGAAAAGAGATAGTACTGATCTGATGTAAATGGAAATGGAAAGGGTAAAGGAGGATTGTTTTCTTTTTTTAATCTAATTAAAAGAAGATCTTTTGTTTTTATTTATCCAAATGTATCACTAAAAAAAAAAAATTTATTGAATTGTAGATCTGCTATGAGTCTCATGACTGTTAATTTTTTATTTACTTTTGTTTTTTTAATCTAGTTTCAGTCGATATATGATTGCTTTACGTTTATATATTGAAATCTCCAGTACTGAATTGGCACTATATAGTCATCGAAGAATAGCTTAGTCCAGAGAGAGGATTGTTTTATCTATCGGCTAACCATTTATAATCCCAATTTTATGTATGTGAACCAAAAAAAAAAAAAATTGAAATGGAGAAGACTTAGCTAGCCTATCATCCTTCGCTAGTGCCAATAAATTTCAATTGACGATGAGGGTCAGTGAATGCCCAAGTTGCAACACTAGCTAGTCTTTGTTTGTTTCATCAGTTGCTCATCCAATACTTTTGACAACCTCAGTGAGCAGCAGGATACACATGTTCTCATCCCACCAGGTGTCGTGAAGTATCAAATGATGTAATAAACCATAGCCATCAGGTAATATATAATTCAGAAAAGCACCACCAATGGGTGACAAAAATGTTGTCAGCAAATTTTCCTTACAATTTCCTCTTGGCATACTAGTGCAAGTTGCTTAGAATGGTTGACTTGCTTGGCAACCTGATAAAACATGGCTGAACTTCGAACAATGGCTCATCCACCACATACAAACTATGTATTAGTGCATCTACTGCATGTTTCGGCTGAGGATTAAGAATTGACATGAAACTGTGTAAACAAGTAATTGCAAAAAGCACAACAAAGAAGACGCATTGAAACTAGACACTTTACAAAAACATCCTAACCTTTGGCAGTTGAACTATACGTTCCATGCCAAGAAATCAGTATGAGATGCAATGAGAATAGTGGAAGATGAACGGAGATTCATTGAGGCTAATAAGTAAAATATCAAATCTTGATCAATATTTGAGTTCCATGGCTAATAATTTAATCTCACCTGACCCGATACATGCATTGGCGTACACTTCCTCTGATGGTGCCAAATACGCTGTTGAAAGTTGGATTTGTGATGCTAACTTGTTTTTGGTTTTTTTTTTCCACCACTCATAGAACGTGGATTTGATGATGAGAAGACAAGCAGAGAGATTTTTTTGCCTTTGATTACTTTCATACACAAACAACGCAATATCTAAAGACTTAAAGGCCTAGACAAATAAAGCTTTCATGTTGAACGTTGAGGAAACCCTCGCTTTATATTGGCCGAAATAGGTCTTTTTGAGTTTTGTGAAACGAGCGTTTTGATGAGAACACTTGGCAACATATGATTGGTTTAAAAAAATAGGAAAAAGATAAAAAGAAGGAAACCAAATTCAATTTAACCATCTCACGGCGCGGGTCGCTCTGATAGGATCGTTTGTTTCCTAATTTGGTTAGGCTTAAAATTCCAAACGAAAAAAAAAAAAAAAAACGGTCCTTGGTTTTCCTTATTTGGCTAGGTTTCGGTAACTTATAAAAGTTCCAAATAAATAAATAAATAAAATAAGCTAATATAGAATATTCGTTTCCTGGAGAAAGCAAATAGTTTTAAGCTAGGGAAGAATGCTTTAAGGATTGCTTCTTCTTCTTCGCTGAGTTAAAATAGATGTATGATCTTCTATGTGAAGATAACAAAGGAGGAAGATGACTTGATTAGGTAAGAAGAAATTTTAGGGTTTGTTCTCTCAGTCTTTAGCTTATCTCATGTTCTTATGTTAATGATTTTGATTTTAAGTATGTTTGATCAATTCTTCTATTGATTGAGATAATCAAAATATTTAATTCTTCTATCGCCTGGAAAGCTAACTACAAATATTGGATGAAGTGGCGTCCAACATATTAGTGTTCTACAGAATTTGGAACGTGTAAGCAATTTAATTATTCTTCAACAATAAAAAGAGCGTTGTGAATGTCGACCAGTGATGCAAGATTATAAACAGGTGTAAAGGTGTGGGAATGTGTAAAAGAAAGCAAATTCAATATTTGGGTGAGCACAATTAACAACGTACGATTAGAATTTACAAATTAAAAAACAAAACCTAACTTACCGTGTTTGGAATTCTATGGAAGTCCATATGCAATTTGGAAATCGAGTAACTATTATATTAAGATTTTTTTTCCCAAATTACACCAAATCAAAAATATATCGCCACGGGGCGGGGCAAATCAAAAATGCATTGCCACCAGGTGGGGCGAAGTCCCGCACATACCAAATCAAAATTGCATTGCCACGGGGCGAGGCGAAGCCCCGCGCACACCAAGTTAAAAGAAAAAAATGAATTAATATGCACATATTCTCCACCTATTTAATGTATTTGTCCTGCCACACCAAATCAAAAACACATCGTCACGGGACGGGGCGAAGCCCCGCGCACACCAAATCAAAAATACATTGCCACGGGGCGGGGCGAAACCCCGCGCACACCAAATTAAAAGAAAAAATATGCCCGGTGCGTAGCACAGGCACAAATCTAGTATGATTAACAACCTGAAGTGGTGTGTCGTGTTGAGGTTAATTGGTTTTCTGTCATGCCCCTATTTATGTGCTGTGTTGTTGGCTCTTGGCTTTATTTTCCTTTGTTGAGTGGGTGCTTTGCCTCTCTTGGGTTGGAGTTCTGGGAGTTGACGGCTAGCTGTAAGGTTGCAGAGCGATCAACACGTGGCATCAAATAATAGGCGGGACCAATGGACAGCTGGAATCGTATGACAGGTAGGACAAGAGAGAAGAGTACAGAGGATCCGCAGCTCTTTTTTCAGCCTATTATATATTCGTCGCTTCGGACCATAATATTATATCTACCAATCCTACTTTCTTCAACAACTAGGGGTGCCGATAATGGATAATTTCAACATTCTCCCCGCAGAGATTATATCTTATATTCTCACTCGCATACCAGCTGAATTAGTTTTGGATTTATCCAAAACATGGAGAAATCTAATTCAGGATCCATCCTTGGAATCAGATATGACACAACTTTACCATTTTGAATATATTGAGAATCATGAGAAACCCATTGATGGAATAAGAAGGATCAATCTAACACCTCCATTGAAGTGTGATAAATTTGTTGGTTCGTTTAATGGTCTGATATGCCTTTATGAAAGGCCAGTTAGATTTTGTATTTGTAACCCCCTGATCAAAGAATATGTTATTCTTACTGATCCCATGGAAAAACTCGGTTATAGGTGGGTTGGATTTGGTTATCTTCCTTCAACCAATGAGTACAAAGTTGTACTAATGGATGAGCTAGAGAAAGAACCCGATTTTGTAGAAGTCATGGTGTACGCTCTTGGTAGTGGCAATGGTTGGAGAAACATTGGAAAATTCCATCTTAAGTTTAACATTAGTTATTCAGTGACTGGTATCTTTGTGAATGGAGCTCTTCACTGGAAGGATTGTGAAAAAAGGATGATTCTGGTCTTCGATTTGGCTGACGAAAACTTCCGCGAACGTCTTTTACTACCTCCTTCGCTGCCACCAGCTAGTTTCCACTTTATTGGAGTTTTGAATGGAGTTTTATATTGTGTCTTTATATATTTCGGCCCTGACACTACTTTTGATTTATGGCTATATAGAAAGAAGAATGACAATAATGACGGCATGAAAGAGCAGGCGGAACATCAGTCATTGGGTTGGACTAAAGAGTTTACTGCTGCGTATAGCAATGTATATAGCAATGTATTTGCATTTACGAAGAGTGGTGGTTTCTTAAGTTACAGTCCTAGCTATGTTAATATTTATGACCCAAAAGGTGCAACCTCAAAAAGGCCGGTGAATCTTAATGGAGGCAGTCCAAAATTAAGAAGCAAAAAGGTTGCTAACAGCCAAACATGTTGTTGCTCAAAATTTGATGAGATCTCTGGGTACTATATACCAACCGGTAATCTTCGTCTCGGTTTTGAAGAAATATTATACATCAATTGCTGCATAGTTAATTGCAATTCTAATAATACTATTGAAAATATCCTTTTAATAATACTATTGAAAATATCCATTTAATTATACATCGTTGGTTTGTTTTTACACAATTTATTTTGATTTTATGGGAGTGATATTCTTTTTTTGGCTAAGCTATATTTATTTGTTTGTATGTGCATTCATCTAATTTCAGTGGAATACTGTGATGCCTACTTTAGTAGTTTAATTCCTTTTTGTTCCCTGGAAGAGGAGAAAAAGTAAATGCAGGCAAAACCGTGGAGTGTGCGAGCTTTAGTTGGCAGCAGTACGAGAGAATCTCTTAATTAGTTGATTGATAACTTTGAGGATCCAAATTTGTGAGTTCGCTCAGAAAAGTGTGGGTATCGACAGCAGGACTGCGGGGGATGAGCCTGAACTTCCAACAGCTTCAAAAGAGGATTCCCCCAATTACCTTGGAAGAATCTTGTTATAGTAGGTCCGCCCTCTTACCATAAATCCTTGTTCGCCAGGAGAAGTCCAATAATCTGTGCCTGCATCATATTCCTCTCCACGCACCCATGAACCCGAACTGCATTTAACACCGACAGGCGATAAATGTTGGCATCAAGTGGTTTATTTGAACTTGGAGCTGTATTCCGCTTCAAAGCTAACCACCAAGAAAAAACTTTCGTCAACTTTACCTTTTCATCATTCTTCTTGATTGCCACTACATCAAGGCCACTATTTTCATCATCAGCTGACGACGACTCATTAGAGGCAATGGCATCATAGAACTCGTCACTTGCTTCACCATCTTGAAATTCAGACTATAAGGAGCCTGAAGAATTATGTTTGGGAGTGGATAGTAGTTGTAAAACGTGCATTTGTTGGAGATAGATTTGCTCCAAAGTGTTCCCCAAATCCTGCCGCTTTCACAGAAGGGCATATATATGGTAATCCAAAATACGGTGAAATTCCGTAATTACCAAGTTTTTTATTATTTTTTCATAAAAGCATACCTAGAGGCCACTAACTTGTTTTCCGCTGTTGCCAGCACAAAATGAAAAGGCATTCAGTTTGATCATTAATGCGCCAAAAATAGAGGCACATATTTTCTAGCACCACCAATAGATGAGAAAATGTTGGCCAGCAGTATAAAGAACAGGCCCATCAGGCAACAAGTCCAAAACTAAAAACCGAAACTGAAGTTACACTGGTAGTTCAAAAACAATACAGAGAGAGAACACAGGGCATAGATACAAAAACAAGAAACGGTAGTTTCCTAACCTTTGTTATACATTTATAAAGTTGTAATACAGAGTTTCAAAGTTCATAACCGGGAAATCTAGCCTGAGCAGGTAAGATCATGTCAAGGAAGAAATAAGCCATTCCTCCAAGCCCTTCAAAAAGGGAGTATGGATGGTCACCTCCATGAATTTTTCCTTCTGATATCAGCTTCTCTGCTTTATCAAGTAGGAAGCACGCAAATGCTTTGGCCCGATACAAGTATTTCACATTACCTGTTAGCCGATAAAGAGAGAGAAATACATAAGCATTCCCACTCACGCCATGGCAAATACCTACTCGCCTTAACAATCCTCGCTCCCAAACCACCTCTCCAGCATCAATAGCTGCTCGCAGAAAATCTTCATCCCCAAAAACCTGCCATGTACATCAGTTTTGTGTTAACATTCTCTCTTTGTTGGATGCACTTAAGAGAATTCTCTGGTAGACCGGTTTACTTCAACATTTAAAACTTTTTTTTATTCAATTCCAGCTAGTCAAAACGTGGATGTTTACGCAACATTCCAAAACAAACATCAAAACTCTGCTAACCAAATAAATACAAGATAAGCTGTTACGTTTAATCAAATTAAAATGGAACATAAAGATGGCAAATAGAGACTCGCTTTAAACAACAATAGACGAGTGCAGTGCATCCCACAGTCTATAATATGTCCTTCAAGCGGTAAAACCATGAGAAATCTATTTCCATTTAAATACAAAAAACTATCTTTTAAGACACCCACTTAGTCTACCTAAAAACACAAAAGTAAAAGGTGGTTAAAAAGATAGGATTTTACCTCGGCAGCTTTGACAAGAGTGAGAGCTACACCAGGGGAGCCATGGCACCAATGTACAAGCCGATCGCTCTCACTTTCTTCACTGGAAGGATAATTCCCACTTGGGAAGCGATTCTGTATCATATACCGCAGAGTTCCCTTAACATCCTCAACCTCATCTGGCTTAAGTTCCATATCCATTAAAACGTGAACAATTCCTGCCAAACCATGGGCTGCTCCCCAATACTTCTTTCTATGCCATTCGTACATTAATGGGCATCTACCCTTGTTTGATAATCTTCTTCCTTCCTCGATTATTTCCTTAACTACTGCACCCTGCAAAATTTCATCCCAAGCCGAGAACAAGATCAACCCAGCTTACGTTTTCAAGGACGAATCAAGTGGACCGAAATGTGAAAACATAACAAAGGACCCCAGAACAAAAAACTATACCCCTAACCCATGACAAAAATCAACACAGTTTTCATTAACTAATTAACAACTACGTTTGTCAAAACCTCATGTTGTCGTGACCAATGATCAAAACCAACGGATTATTCTACACAATGAAACCAAACTATCAAATTAAAAGGCTTACTTACAGTAAAGGAAGATGAAACTACTCCTGTAATATATTTGTTTAAGAAGGAACAAGCCCATAAGAAACCAGCTATCCCATACAGTAGCTCATTAGGAATATCTCTTGGCAACTTAATCTGAAACAAAAAAACTCACCAAAATTTTATTTCCCAGGAAAACAAACTCAATGAAAGAAAATTTTGCTCCTCTAAAATGCGAATTTCGGTCCTTTACCGCTTCAAACTGAGTTAGATAATGATTTAGTAGTCTTTCATCACCAGAATGTTTTGCTGCTACTGCACCCAATGCACAAACACCTGCTCTCCCACATAAAAACGTCACGTTCCATCGACCCAAACACACACATATCAGTACATAATCCAAAACAATGATTACCATTGATATATACACATACATAGACAGAGAGAAAAAGTACCTAGAGTTTTTGGAGGAAGTATCACAATCTTGAACAATCTCAGAGCACAGACTAAGATCATTTTTGTTATTAGTAACTTGATAAGACTTGAATAGTAAGTAAGCAATTCCAAGAGAACCAGTATAAACTGTAAAATCCTGAACCCGTCTACCACCGTGACCCCAAGTTTCTCTAACAATCTGAAACAACCATTAACAACACAGTCATTTACACAAACATGTTATGTTCATGGCATAGTTCCAAACAAAAGGGTTAACTAATTTATAATAGTAGAGAATACTCTTACTGTTTCTTTAAGCCCCAGAGCTTTTTCCTTCAATTTCTCAGAAAGAGATGAATAAGGTAGAGCAAGAAGCTTTAGGAGTGAATTTTCAGTGGCTCCGGGAATATTTGATGTTTCATCAATAAAATCTGGCATTTCATTGGCGAAAAAGCGATCTGCCATGACTCCGAAATCAGGTTCTAAATGATACAGAGTAAATTTCAAGACGACAATGGCAGATGATCAGAGGAAGGGATGAGCAGAGGAACTAGTTCTAGTTTGTTCAGGGAATGGAAATGGGATATACACACTGTAGAAAGGGCGAGGGTATCCTGACTCCTGAGTAGTATGTTAGGTGGCTTGTGTATGCCAGGTGGGCGCCATGTACGATCTCTTAACTCCTTATTTTCCCATGAACCCAAGGGTGGCGTGAGGCGTGGACTCGCATAGACACATATTTGGACACCAACACTTTGCGTGTGTAGAAATCTATATATACTTCATTTTACTAGTTGGGTAGTCTAGAATGGTAGGAAAATAACGATTCTATCCGGATCGCAAAAAATGTGTGAAAATCACCCCCCACAAAAGGGCGGGACCCCGCCGGATAGGAGACTAGCAGGGTGCCACTTTAAGGCCCCTCCATTGGAGAATGTGAGAGCTGACGGTTTTTTTGTAGTTTTTTCACGATCTGTTTATACTTTCTGATTAATATAACAGTTAATTTATGTGTCGGTTGGCTAACCTAGCGGTAAAAATTGAGTTTTTTTCGTTTATTTAAGTGATTTAATGTATTTGATATATAGTATGACACTATGATCATCGTATATAAAAATTATTTAATTAATATGTACATAAAAATGTCCACGTCCTGATGATTTTGAATAATACCGGTCCTGGGGTTCGTGTTGTGTCCTGTGTTTGTGTCAGTGCTTCCCAGTACACTAGTGACAAACAGGAAATTAAAGAAATCTCCCCCCTTTTAATACCAATAAGAGAATAGCAAAGCATTAGCCTTTATAACCGTTAGATTTCCTCTTAGCCATTGGATCTAGGAATATTCCAAAAAAGATTCATGTGACAAAAAGATTCTCGTCACAAAATTATGTATTTACGAAAATTCCATTTTTATAAAAATAAAGGAAAATATTTCAAAACTCAATATCTTCCAAACCGTATGTCGGATTTTTGTGAACTTTATATATTTGAAAAACCCTTTGAATTATCTACGCAACGAGCATAAATAACAATACCAAATTTTTGTTTTTCAATTTTTTTTATTCTTCTCCAAGTTTTTATATGTTTTCCCTTTAAAGATAGACATGGCTTAAGAATGAATTTATAAAACTTATCCCTTCAAAAAAAAATTGAAAAAATCTGTAAAGAAAATTGATTCAAAAGTTCACAAACAACGATCAATTTCGGATACAAAATATAGCACATGGTGTCAAAGCACCACCAAATTGTTTGCAAAGTAGAAAAAAATAGTATTGCCGACGTGCAACGCACCTGCTCACTACTTGTGGGGTATATAAGAAGAAGACAAATTTATTATTCGAGCATTTTTTATCTTGGCGAGATTGGGGTATACCCAGATTAATTAGGGTATACCTAATAAGACAAAACTCGGGTCATTATGAAGTAAAACACAACACCCCTTAACCATTTATTTTCAAAATGGCTAATATACCCTTGATTAATTAACACTAATAATGTGTTTAGGTTAGTTAATTTAGTTAGTTAATTAGTTGAATTAAAATTCTCAAATTAGGTATTATTTGGATTGAACTCATGGATTATGTGTTGTGGTTTTTGAGGGGGGGTTTTTTTAGATTTTTTTTTGTAACGGACATGAAACCACACTAGCCAAACAGTATTACAAAGTTGTTGAGTGATTTTATACTCAAAATTATAGAAGGAATCAACATTTTCAATTTTGAAAGTATGAAAAGTCGGCAAGGTCGACAAAAAACTACTCTGCCGACTATAGGATTTTTGACACACAGAGAAAGGTGTTTAGAAATGCATGATTAGTCGGCAAGGTATTAATTTCATAACCTGCCGACTAAACTATATTCGGCAAGGTATTAATTTCATAACCTGCCGACTAAAATATAGTCGACAAGGTATGGGGATGGATACCGTGATGACCCTGTAACTGCTAATTTCAGAGATGAAAAGTCGTCACGGTATTCAACCTTATACCCTGCCGACTATATTTTAGTCGGCAAGGTCGACGAAAAAATACCCTGCCGACTTTTGATTCGTTTTGATTCTTTTTTTTCTTTTTTCTTTTTTTGATTTCATCATGTATAGTTAGAGTTTTGAACAAAGATTTTGATTTTTTTTTAATATGTTTTAGTCGACATGGTTGTTTTATTGTATTAATAGTATGGGCAATTTGGTCTTTTAACACCTTTTAGACACCCCTTAGCAAACTAGTTTGGATGGGAACAAAATGGGTATACCCCAATTAATCTGGATATACCCCAATCTCGCCAGGTTTTTTATCTAGAAATAATATTATCCGTTTACGTATATCTATAGAAATATTATTCTTCATAAATAAAAAATTACACATTAACGCAATTTTGCTACTTGAACAGCCGGAGTAACAACTAATTGACAGTAATGCTAGTATGGCAAAGAGCGGTAAGTATTTTCTATTTATCTAATTAAATAAAAAAGAAAAAACACGTTATTTTGAAAAAAAAATAACTTTCGTAGAATATAACCAACGGTTCATATGGAAAATAAAAACTAAAGTGTTGAAATTTGGCAACAGGAAAGAAACAGGTCTGTGTTTCCTGTTCAGTTTCTTTTTCTTCTTTCCTAAAACAAATCTAGGGTTCCTCTTCTTCCTAAAACGAATCTAGGTATTCTTCAATAAAAAATCGTTCTCTTCGAATCTTCGAATAAAAACAAGTTTTGTGATGGTAGTTTCATAGATCACTACCATGTTTATCTCAAACTTACTAACAAGGTAAACTTAAAAACTAAACTCTATTCTTATTGTATAAAAGTTTTCGAATGCCAAAATCATCTTGATTATTTAAGGTTTGATATAAATCGTATTTTATAATAGTGTTTACAATTCTCGTTTCTCTTCTGTTAGATTCGGGTGAGCATTCTGATCAGGAATTTGAATAATTTCAAAACTATAGTTTATAAGATTGGCACGTGTTAATTTTCACAGAAGTGTTTATATTGTAAACTTGTATCACTTTTATAAGGGTGAAATACAGATGTACCCCTGTTTTTAATGGTGCATCCAGATGTACACCGTTTTTTTGAAATTTACAAATGTACTCCTGTTTTGACAGTTTTTAAAAAAAAACTGCTAACTGAAAGTTAACCTCCATATCAGCAGTTAAGTCCACTTAAAAAGACTTTTCAGTCCTTTAAATCACTGAGTTCACAGGCAACCTGTTCAACTACTTCAAATCTCCGATTCAACTGTTAACTCAAATCAGTCCCTGGTAAAACGTGTGTTATGTACACGTCATATCTAAATTGCCATGTGTCACCCCAAAGGTGGTCCCACATCTCAGGAACAAAATTAGCTGTCGCGATGGTTAAAGAAAGAAAAAAATCGTTATTATGCTGCAAACATTATTCAGCAAATTTCACCCAGTTTCGTTACTCCAATCAAAACACATTCACAATCACTCAAATTTATGATCCATATATTCCATAGTATATTCGATTTCATTCATCCTCAAAGTCACAACTGTAGTCTGATCATCAAACTAAAAAAAAAATACTAGTTACTATACAATTATCCTTGTGTTTGCTATGCTTAAAACAAAAAAAATCCTTGTGTTTTCCATCTTTCCTACACTTCCAATTTGCATAAGAGCCAGCCAAACAGTAACATCGCTTGAACGTTCCCCAACATACGAACAAGGTAAAATATCTTGCATTACCTGTACAAATGTGTCTGAGATACTTTATCACCAGACGACCGACCTCTCAATTTGCTTAGTCTTGCAATGGTTATCTCCTTGTATTTCTTTAATGTTGCTTTACCATGAACTTCTACAGAAGCAACCAGCGTGGAGAACTGGAGATGGTAGCTCCTGAGGTAGCACCAATATTACATACACAACAAGAACAAGAACCTGCAAACTTAAGCGGATTATTCGTCGAAAAATAAACTATATCTCCTCTTAAACTCCAGAAAAGATTGCATTATGCAAATAAGGAAAACAACAACACCAGGTTTGTGGGAGTCTCACAAATGCAACCTTATTCTCAACTAGTTGATCACTCAGCCGATTTATCCTTTATGCATTATGAATCAATATTTTCTTTTCAGCATCAATGTAATAATTACAATCGAATGAATAATCTTACAGCAATCTATTGAAGTTATTTCAACCAATTAAGAACAAAAAGAATAATCTAATCAGGACAAAAATCAACCATCGCGCCTCAGTGAATTACTTCACAACAATCAATCGAAATCGAAAAAAGTTAAAAATGCATCAAGCCAGCAAGAGAGTTAGGTTCACACTACTAGATAGCTTAACAGGCCTAAAGGGAAATGGTAAATACATAAGGTAGAAATGAAGGCAAAACTTACAGTCTCCAGCTAGCTGTATGAAAATGCAAGGAGAATCTTGCGTTGCTGCTTCCAGAGATTATAGTGGAGGCTTATCCCTTGTTCTATGGTGGAGCATATCCACCAGCCTAGCATCCTTAAGTTTCAGTACATCCCTATTAAACAGTGCCATCAAACCCATTTGTATCAACATTATTCCTTAAGCTCCATTCAAGTTTCTCAAGGTCCATATCCACCCCTACAACTGTTCTTCTTGAGTCCGTGTGAAGCCACTCCGCACTACAAAACATCCACATATCAACATTTTAACCACCAAAATCCCAAAAAAACTTCACACCCAACTATGCAACACTTGCTTTCTTTGCAGCTATGGAGGCCATATGTTGATATAAATATAGAATCGAAGTATCAAAACTCCAGCTAGCACTAGTTTCTATTACCAAAATGAATAGAGAAGCATTATTCTTTGGAGTTTTTGGACTATATATAAATTAAAAAAAAATCTATTTTAAGAAATCTCAAATCAAAACAATCACACAAATATAAATCCATCTCGTCAGTATAACCATAACAGTAAGAAATGAAATCGAATATCAATGCAAAAGTAAACCCAATATCACTCGAATAGGGAAAAGTAGAACTGTGAAACCAAAATAGTTAAACAATGAATCCAATATCAATCAGCTAAATTTAAATCCCCAGGGAAAAATGAATCCAGTATCATCGATTAAGGAAAAATATACCAAATAAATGAAAACTTGAATCCATTTAATTATTAGGGTTGCAGAAAATCAAACAACAACAGAAAATTTAAAGATCAATTCACCAAATTAAACATTCTTAGCATCATAGTAACACATAAATATGAAAAATGAAGAATAAGAATAAGAATGAAGAAGAAAGATGTTTTCCGCTTTGGGGAAAGATAAGTATTAGGTATAGACGAAAGGATGAGATTCAATCTTTAATTTCTAATCAATGGTTACAATTCCACTAGAGGGTATAAGTGTAATCTCTCAATTTTCTCATCTCGGTTAAGGATAATTTGACCGGACGACCGATAAATTGACTTTTCCAACGGATTTGGATGGAAAACATCCAACAGGCCTATATTTGTAAATGGAAAAAAAACGGGGTTACATTTTTAAGTCAAATGTAAATATAGGGATACATGTGTTTATAATCCCTTTTATAATGCATTTAATCTGCTTTAAGTGTAGATGGTGGTGGTCAGTTTTGATGATGCTGAGAAGGAAACGGGTGAAAAAAATGCAAAACTAAAACTCATGAGGATGAATTGTACAGTGGAAAGGAGTTTGGAACACATGATGATTTGTTCAATTCTTCCAAAGCATATGCAAAACGAGTCGGATTTGATGTTAGAAAAAGAACAAATCGGAAAAATAAATAGCTAGGGAATCATAAGAAGTGTGACGTATATGTTTGTAACCGAGATGGAAAGCCGGTTAACAAGACTAAAAATATAGCCAAACCTCGCAAGAGGAATCGTTGTAATTGCAAGGCTTACGTTACTGCAAGATTGGATGATGAAGACAAATGGGAGATTAATCATCTTAAGCTTGATCACAATCATCCTATAATCCAAGTTTGTCTCGGCATCATCGTCAATATTGGAAAGTTGAACCATATATATTACTTACAATTGACCTTAATGACCAGTCTGGAATTCTAATGGAAAAGACTTTCTGCATCGTGGTGAATCAGTATGGTGGATATGATAAAGTTGATTGTAGTGAAAAAGATTATAGAAATGCTCTTGAAGAAATACGCTGACTGTACGACTTGGTGAAGGAGATGAAACTGCTTTGGTGAAATATTTTTCGCACAAGGTAAAAGAGAATAATGGGTTTTATTTGGAAGTTGACTACAATGAAGAAAATCATTTGAAAAACGTATTTTGGGAGAATGGTTGGAGTAGAGAAGCATATAAAGAATTTGGTGAGGTTATTAGTTTTGATACCACTTACATGAAGACGACTATGAAATGCCCTTTGCTCCTTTTGTTAGGGTTAATCACTATGGTCAATCAATATTGTTGGGATGTGGGTTGCATTGTAATGAAACTAAGAAAACATTTGTTTAGTAATTTAAAAAATGGCTAAAATGCATGTATGGATGTGCTTCGAGAGCAATTATAAATGATAAATTTCAATCCATGAAGAATGCAGTTGAAATTGTTTTTCCAGAAGCTAGACACAAATGGTGTTTGTGGCATATAATGAAAAACAAATCCTGAAAGTTTTTGTAGTTACAAAGACAGAGAGAAATTTGGGTTTGCTTTGCAAGATAAGGAAGTATATGATTCCCAAACTCCAACTGAATTTGAAGAATCATGGAAGAGAATGATCGAAAAATACGATTTACAATGAAACAAGTGGTTAAATAGTTTATATCCTTAGAAAAAACTATGGTGAAAAGACGAGGGTACCCAAATAAACCTCAATCTAAAACTTTTCCACCTATAAGTCCTTTCTCCGAAAGTGATTGTCTATGGACTGAGTCGAAACAATACAACTAATCAGTTCACACTTCGTGTGATCGTCTATAGATACGAGATCGAGACAATACGACAACAAGATAATTTGTGTGATTGATTATGGATACAAGATCGAGACAATACAACAACGAAGTATGTTTACTTGATAATAGGTTTGGACTTAACCAAACACAATAGGATTGCTATAAAGTAAATAGGAATTAACGTTTGTGTATTTTACTTCTAATTATAATAAAACAATTATAATTGCGGAAATAGGAAAGTAAAAGACACAGCAAGATTCTGTTAACGAGGAAACCGCAAATGCAGATAAACCCCGGGACCTTGTCGAAAATTGAATACTCTCAGGATTACGCCGCCATACAAAATCTAAACCAACTTCGTATAGTTGAGACCAAGCAACTAAACCTATAGTTAACCTAGTTCCGTCTGTATCCCCGCGCCTCAAACTTGCAGTAAGTCACGCACTTGGAACAATTCCTTTGGTTCGTTTTCCAAACAGTAAAGGAACAGCAAATCTGTTCGGTAGCAACTCTTTTCAATCAAGTGATATGAGTTTGCTAAAAGGCTCTTCCGTTTAACCCAATAAACTCCTTTGTCAGGTCCTTAGATCTATCTTTTCAACTACTACCAAAGTAATTGTAAAGATTTTGCAATCAATACTTTGAATCACAAAGAAACGTATTGATGCCGATCTACTCAACTAATCAATCAAGATTATCACAAAGATAAACCGATTATAGTTGGATCCCCAGCCGATCAAGTTTTGTGCACACCAAAGATTATGAACCCAAATCAGAAATCTTCTTCGTCTTCAAATCTTCTTAGATCTTCAATAAACATGGCACACAATCAACTTGAATCTCTTGTGATCAATCACACACAGAACGGAGTATGTTAACAATGGATTATCAGAATACGTCTTTGGATCTACAAACAGTCCAAAGATCTCCCGTCGAAACTTCGATCTAGTTTGAGTGAATCTTATATCAGAAAAGAAGATTCTCAAGCATAAACAAACTAGGTGCAATCAAAGTTCAATAACCGTTAGTCAATCAAATCAATCGAAAACTAATGATAAACTGCAATTATCTAGTTTCCCACCAACGGTACTCGTAGAGCTTCCCAATCCCAAAGAAGTCTTTAAAACGAGCGGTCGTAAGAGATTTCGCCTAATTATGGTACTTTCCTCTCCGAATAGCCGGCTCCACCAGTAACAACACAACCAGGTAGTTTTGCTGGCTCTGATGATTAGTTTGTTTGAAATGCAAACTTCAATATTTATAGACCAAGGAAGTTTGGACAACAAGGAATTTCCAAAACCGAATATTCTCAAAGATATGCAATAAGAGCAAAAACGGTTTTCATAATTTCTGGAAATGCACTGTCCAAATATTGACCGAAAATATCAGTAGAAAATCTCCAACTAGTAAATGCACATTACTAATTTTTATTTTATAAAGATATGCATTTTAATTGCTGGAAATTAAAAGCATATAAAACTAAAAACCTTAATTAAAAGATTCTGAATTTTTTTCGATCCGAGATTCTCTTTTAGCTATTAAGGAATATCTTTGAACAATAAAAGGTAAGAATTACTGCACGTGTTCAAAGTATGTCGACATCTTTACTTTGTAAATCCTTTTTCATATTTACAATCTTGGAACCGATTTGCCACACTTCCAACGAGTTTAGAATTGGTTCATCTGACTTCCAAGAACTATGTGATTGATTATCCTATCAAATCACCAATCATGGGTTTCAAGGTTCTACCAAAACAAGTTTCGGTTCTACCTCCATTTGGGTACTAGAATTAGTCACGCTAGTTACAAAAATTTGGTTGACTAGGTACTAGTATCGGTTCCCACATATATATGGTATCTAACTTGTATTTGTTGCACATGTTCATAGGATCGGTTCCCCAATAACTAAAAACTTGTTGCACCTCTTATAAGGATCGATTCCCCTTTGCTTGTGATCGATTGAACCTCTTACTAGGATCGGTTCTCCAATGTCTAGAGTTGGTCATACCAATTATAACAAATCGATCATACCATCTCAGGTGATTACCTAAAATCGGTTTCACTAATAAAAGTCATACCGATACAAAAGTCAGGCTTTGTGAATAGTTTTACCAAGATACATAAACAAGTTATGAGCGGTTATACTAAACATACATATTGGTAATCCAAAGATTTGCAATGAATAACAATACCAATAAGCCTAGCGATTTCCCTTTTGATTTATAACACAAGTTTATGAATTGTACTTCCTTTAAACGAATGTAAAACATTGTTTCCTAGGACGAAATATTCACCCATACCCATACATAATCACAATAACATTCATACGATTATGTCGATGTCTTATATACGAAGTTTAAAAGATAGACGTTATACTTCGTATTGTAATTCCTTAATACTATGTCTAACTAGAGTATAATCATTCACAGCTTCGCATTTATGTTTTCAATATGCACGACTTGAAAGATACGTTAGGAATGAAACTGTTCAAGTCAAATATTACTAACCTCAAGTGGAAGGATGATGTCGCCATTGTATCTCCTTACTTTTTCACATTCTTTAAGTCTTCACGTAATACTTGTAAGTCTCATATCCTTGTAACTTTCTAGCTAACCTATACGAAGTTGACTCTAGTAAAGAATCAAGAGACTCTTTAAATGAGTTTTGAATCACTAAAATATGACAACCAAACTTGACATACCAACGCTTGGTGGGTTCAACCGAGCAATGCTCTAACAATCTCCCCTTTTGTCAATTTTAGTGACAAAACTCTTACATCATATGGATAAACAAATTACAAGAATTCATTACACATACGCTTGATTCCCAAATTCAACAACACAATAATCTGTATACATTCAATCCATAAATGCCGATGTTGACATTATAATAAAAAAAGTTAATACTCCCCCTAAAGGTAAGATAGGTAGATTTTCAATCCGCACGTCTTTGTTATTTCCATCATCATATGATATGTTACTCCCCCTTAGTCTATGCTTTACTCTTTCTTTAGATATAACGTTTAAGCACCATTTTCCTTTCCCTTAGTGATACCAAATCAATATCAAATCACTTGTTTACTCCATATATTTCTCCCTCTTTTTGTCACAAAATGACAAAGGTACGAGAAAATAAAGTACAAACCGAAAGGATCTTACAAATCTCAAAAGACCTGCAACCTATAAGAGTTAAGCACGAGGATTCCACACACCACTTTTGATAACCAATATCAAAACCGAAACTACAAAGTAATTTTGTTTTGATATGTTACCAAGGAAAAAATTGCCCGAAGTAATTTTCCCTAATAGTTTAGCAAACCAAAAATTGACTAAGCACCTTAGTTCCTTTTCTAAACCGATTGTACAAATACAATCGCTTGTTCGATAAGACCAAAATAAAGATCAGAATTAACTCTATTTTTCTCATCAGGTTCTAGTTATTCTCATCAATAACTTAGACCTTTCACTTTTAAACAAGACAAGTACTAGGTTAGTTAACTAGCATTTCTTGTTAAGGCATTCGATTATACTTGAATAACCGAAACCTCTACTTTGATAAGTCTAACTAAGATCAGAATTAACTTTGTTTCTCTTATCCGGAATCGAATTGGACTAAACAATTCATCTCGAAAACTCTTTTGTTAATCCATAAAAATTCATACAAACCAAATAAATCAACTTGCATAATTATTTACCTCAATCGGAAGCAATTGAAACAAACATAGACATTATAGTACCGCAATTGCACCGAAATTTTGTAAGCCTAAACAATTAATACCAAACAATAAAGCAAGATAACAATAGTTTTTCTTAACCGGAAACAATTAAATCACACACACATCCATACACAAATAATGGAATAAACATCAATCGTACCGAAAATTTTGTTAAGCAAAAGAAATAAATATATGCAATAAAATCAGGCTTTTCTTAAAAAGGAAAACGATTAACTAACAAATTCGTTACCTCAAATTCCGCATCCTCTTCTCCCCTTATGATATATCATTAAGCGCCAGTTCAAGATAGAACTCCCCCCGTTGTGTTGTCATCCTCTCGCAAGACAAAATAACAACAACAAGGACCAACCTTTACCAGAGAAAGGTTGAAAACCGGTTTTAACTAATGCAATGCAAAAGTTGAAACCCCGAAACACATATGCTTTTATGCTAAACCAAATGATTCAACAAATTGTGACTTTTTCACATATTGTTTCAATCAAAACCCCTCATGATCCTTTTATAAAGCCTACCAACATGGGCTAGAACTCAATCCCGCTAAATCAAAAAGTCTCCCAAACCATAAGGGTTCACACAATATGAGATCTAATATTAAGGTCATGAAAACCGAAATCAAACATCCCATAAACATACATAGCAATAAAATAAAGCATTCAAGCACAGGCTATGTAATCGAAAACTATCAAAATAAAAATTATAAACTAATAATTTTATTCATAAATAAGATAGTTTTATTCATAATAGACCTTACACAATTATTGAAAGAAATCAAAAAATGATGTCTATTTTTCTTGATTAAGTATTACAGCAAATAACTTAATCTCTAGTGGTTCTCTTGTTGTTTTCAGTGTTCAAACTTTTGAAGCATGTCTCAAGAGACTTGTCTGCAACCACTTCTTTTTTTTCAAGTTTTTCAACTTGAACCTTCATATCAGCAAGATCAGCTTTTGTTTCCTCAATCTTATCTTTGAGCCAATCTTGATTTCGAACCGTTATTATGAGGTTGGTTCTTAGTTCTTCAAAACCTTGGATATAGTGAATCATACTATCAGAATGAATCCCCTTGGTTTCAGTTGGATCTTGTAAATTGTAATCCAACATACATGACTCATCTTGTGATCCATCAGAGCTATCAGAATCATAATCAGACATGATATTTGATATGTTTTTCTTCTTCCTCTCTGTATTGATTCCTTGACAATCCTTAACCTTTTGAGCTTCCTCCTCCTTATCCTTTGAGATACTGCAAGTTACTGGAGGCATGCTCGGTTATTTAAATAGGGATTGATCAGGGTTTCAGAATACAAGCAAGAGATAGTTTCTCTTTAAGAATAGACGACTTTTGGACCGAAAATATCAGGAAATTCAGAAAATATAAGAGAATATATTTTATTTCCTTTGTCCGAACTTCTCATGCAGGAAGGTTTATTAAAATTTGAAAATCTAAATAAAACCTATTTTTTGAAGATCATGTTAAACATGAACAATTTTTACACAGACATGGATTCGCAGTCATCCATAAAATGTCATAGATTTTTCTGATAAACAAACACAAAAGGAATGTTCTCTCGTTTTATTGTGCTTTTCTCATCCATAATTAAGAGCACGAAAGAGGATGAGAGTGCACAATTTTGATACAACTAAGTTGTATCGGAGTAAGCTTTTTCTAGCTTACAGTGAGTATCAGAAACATAGTTCATGTTTCTCCTTGGGAATTTCTGCCCAAAATATTTTCTCCCAGAATAATGATCTTCTAACTCTAGAGATATGATCATGTGGAGAAGATGTACTGATGTGATAATTTTCAGAGAAAGATAAATCTCTCTTAATTCTGTCAATGAGATTTTCATATTATTTTCTCATTATAAGGATTTCCTTATGATGCACATCAACGTGATTATCTGAAACAATTATGGGAAATTCCTGATTGTTTCCTTTGGCAGAGATTCTCTCTTTCCCTTTCTTCTGGAATCTTTCTTCATCAAAACAATAATTTTTCCGATATGGGTGAGGAGGAACATTTTTCCAGAAGCGATTATCAACTCTTTCTTCTGATTCTCTTGAGTTGATCTTATCGGGTAGTGGTATATTCTGTCTTTCTACTAAGGAATGGTCTTTCAGTTTTTTAAGACAAGAAACTTCCTTCAAAAAATTTACCACCGTATTTTGAAGAAGTATAAGTTTCATGTATAGTGACTGAAAGTTGTATTCCTTAAGATCACGCTCACGGAATTAGTTCAAAGTTTCCTTTGGACAAGATTTCGTTTGATCATCAGTAGATGTAGAAGCTGATTTCTCATCCTCTTCTGACTTGATGTAGTTAGCCAAACTACCATCATCATGATCTGTTTTAGATGTGATCAAACAAGTTTTGTTATCACAATCTTTCAAAGTCGAGCAAGGATCTTTGGTTTCTTCAGCAGAATAAATTATAACAGAATCATTAGTCACAGTCATAGGATATGTCTCTTTATCTTGAGTAAGAGATTTAAGAGCTTCTATTTTGACAGTGAGATCCATATTCTCTTTGGCTAGAATATTCAGTTGAATGTCTTTATCTCTGATCTCATTCTTAATAAGATTTTACTCTGTCTTTAATATTATCACCTTTGAAGACAGATATTTGATAGGTTTTAGGATTTTTACCAACTCTTTATCAGCATCTTCTTTTCCATCAGAGAATGACTCAGATGTACACTTAAAATTCGTAACTCCAGGATCATGGGTTAACAAATTAGTAACATCTTCAACTTTCGAGTATTCATACTCTTGTATAACGTTAAATGAATCTAACATAGATTCAATTTATTATAGGTTGGATCGCACCAAACACAGATTGTTATATCTTTTCGTGTTTGCCTACTATGATACCAATTGAAAAGACGAGGGTACCCAAATATACCTCAATCTAAAACTAGTCCACCTATAAATCCTTTCTCCGAAAGTGATTTTCTATGGACTGAGACGAGACAATACAATTAATCGGTTCACACTTCGTGTGATCCTCTATGGATACGAGATCGAGACAATACGACAACAAGATAACTTGTGTGATTGACTATGGATACAAGATCGAGACAATACAACAACGAAGTATGTTTACTTGATAATAGGTTCGGACTTAAACAAACACAATAGGATTGCTATCAAGTAAATAGGAATTAACGTTTGTGTATTTTACTTCTAATTATAATAAAACAATTATAATTGCGGAAATAGAAAAGTAAAAGACACAGCAAGATTTTGGTAACGAGGAAACCGCAAATGCAGAAAAACCCCGGGACCTTGTCCAGAATTGAATACTCTCAGGTTTAATCCGCTATAAAAAATCTAAACCAACTTCGTATAGTTGAGATCAAGCAACTAAACCTATAGTTCACCTAGTTCCGTCTGTATCCCTGCGCCTCCAACTTGCAGTAAGTCACGCACTTGGAACAATTCCTTTGGTTCGTATTCCAAACAGTAAAGGAACAACAAATCTGTTCGGTAACAACTCTTTTTAATCAAGTGATATTAGTTTGACAAAAGGCTCTTCCGTTTATCCCAATAAACTCCTCTGTCAGGTCCTTAGATCTATCTTTTCAACAACTACCAAAGTAATTGTCAAGATTTTGAAACCAATACTATGAATCACAAAGAAACGTATTGATGCTGATCTACTCAACTAATCAATCAAGATTATCACAAAGATAAACCGATAATAGTTGGATCCCCAGCCGATTAAGTTTTGTGCACACCAAAGATTATGAACCCAAATCAGAAATCTTTTTCGTCTTCAAATCTTCTTTGATCTTCAATAAACATGGCACACAATCAACTTGAATCTCTTGTGATCAATCACACATAGAACGGAGTCTGTTAACAATGGATTATCAGAAGACGTCTTTGGATCTACAAACAGTCTAAAGATCTCCCGTCGAAACTTCGATCTAGTTTGAGTGAATCTTATATCAGAAGAGAAGATTCTCAAGCATAAACAAACTAGGTGCAATCAAAGTTCAACAACCATTAGTCAATGAAAAAAAATAGAAAACTAATGTTAAACTGCAATTATCTAGTTTCCCACCAACGGTACTCGTAGATCTTCCCAATCCCAAATAAGTCTTTAAAACGAGCGGTCGTAAGAGATTTCGCCTAATTAGGGTACTTTCCTCTCCGAATAGACGGCTCCACCAGTAAAAACAAAACTAGGTAGTTTTGCTGGCTCTGAGGATTAGTTTGCTTGAAATGAAAACTTACTTATTTATAGACCAAGGAAGTTTGGACACCAAGGAATTTCCAATACCGATTATTCTCAAAGACATGCAATAAGGGAAAAAACGGTTTTCATAATTCTTGGAAATGCACTGTCCAAATATTGACCGAAAATATCATTAAAAAATCTCCAACTAGTAAATGCACATTACTAATTTTTATTTTCTACAGAAATGCATTTTAATTGCTGGAAATTAAAAGCATATAAAACTAAAAACCTTAATTAAAAGATTCTCAATTTATTTCGATCCGGGATTCTCCTTAGCTATTAAGGAATATCTTTGAACAATAAAAGGTAAGAGTTACTGCACATGTTTAGAGTATGTCGACATCTTTACTTTGTAAATCCTTTTTTTATATTTACAATCTTGGAATCGATTTGCCACACTTCCAAACGAGTTTAGAATTGGTTCATCTGACTTCCAAGAACTATGTGATTGATTATCCTATCAAATCACCAATCATGGGTTTCAAGGTTCTACCAAAACAAGTTTCGGTTCTACCTCCATGTGGGTACTAGAATTAGTCACGCTAGTTACCAAAACTTGGTTGACTAGGTACTAGGATCGGTTCCCACATATATATGGTATCTAACTTGTATTTGTTGCACATGTTCATAGGATCGGTTCCCCAATAACTAAAAACTTGTTGCGCCTCTTACAAGGATCGATTACTCTTTGCTTGTGATCAGTTGCACCTCTTACTAGGATCGGTTCCCCAATGTATAGACTTGGTCATACCAATTACAACAAATCGATCATACTATCTCAGGTGATTACTTAAGATCGGTTTCACTAATAAAAGTCATACCAATACAAAAGTCAGGCCTTGTGAATAGTTTTACCAAGATACATAAACAAGTTATGAGCGGTTATACTAAACACACATATTGGTAATCCAAAGATTTGCAATGAATAACAATACCAATAAGCCTAGCGATTTCCCTTTCGATTCATAACATAAGTTTATGAATTGTACTTCCTTTAGACGAATGTAAAACATTGTTTCCTAGGACGAAATCTTCACCATACCCATACATAATCACAATAGCGTTCATACGATTATGACGATGTCTTATATACGAAGTTCAAAAGATAGACGTTATACTTCGTATTGTAATTCCTTAATACTATGTCTAACTAGAGTATAATCATTCACAGCTTCGCAGTTATGTTTTCAATATGCACAACTTGAAAGATACGTTAGGAATGAAACAGTTCAAGTCAAATATTACTAACATCAAGTGAAAGGATTATGTCGTCGTTGTAGCTCCTTACTTCTTCACATTCTTCAAGTCTTCACCTAATACTTGTAAGTCTCATATCCTAGTAACTTTCTAGCTAACCTATACGAAATTGACTCTAGTAAATAATCAAGGGAATCTTTAAATGAGTTTTGATTCACTAAAATATGACAACCAAAATTGACATACCAACGCTTGGTGGGTTCAACCGAGCAATGCTCTAACAGATGGGTACCATGTTATACATCTATTGGGCGGGGATGGCATCTACTCAGCATATAGAAAGCATGAAGACTTTCTTTAAAGGTTATGTCAATTTCAAATACAAAATTAAACCAGTTTATTGAACAATGTGAACAAGCTTTGAGGAAAAAAGTATAAAAGGTGTTAAAAGAAGATGTGGAGTTATGTACAAAGGGGATTCATTTTATTTCTGCTAATCATTTTGAAAAAGAGGGGGTTGATAGACGCATTTATGTGTCTATTTTCATCTCTATTGTGTATATTGTTAGTACCCATTTGTGTACTTATTATGGTGTTTTTTGTGTTTGTAGGTATTTTTGGGCAATAAACATTTTTGGAGAAATCGGCTCGAAAAGTTGATAAATGCAACCCAAAGGACACCTGTTATGCAGATTTCAGCGCTGGATAGGGGCCAACCAAATCTTCATCGTTCAAAAATGGAAAAGGGAAGGAAAAGAATTACAGAGGCCGAACTTCCCTGATTTGGATTTGAACGAGATTTTCTCGTGGATTTTCATTGGACTAAGTTTGTTTGGGCCTGTTATATTTAAACATGGTTGGCAGTTGGATTTGAGTCGAAGAAAAACTAGTTTCCATGTACATATTGGTGAATTAGGGGAGGAAAGAGTTTCGGAGTTTTATTTGTAAATGGGAAGAGATTTAGTCGGAGTTTTTCAGTGATTTGGATTGCTACGTACCTGTCTCGACAAAAGAGGGAGGCTATATGGTTCGTGCACGTAAAAAAGGGAAGTTTATTTTTAATTATCGCCAACCATGGAAATGTATTTACGGGTCTCTGTTTAAACCTATTTATGGATGTTAAGTGGAGGATTAAGGGAGAATATATTCCCTATGGATTTGTTTCCATGTTTTGAAGAGTTGTACAGAAATAGAAGGCGCGTATGAGGGTTGGAGGAGAATAAAAATACCGAGGTTTGTGGTGAAAGGTTTGCTTGGGGCTGTGGTATATATATAGACTTCTGAAAGACAGGGGAAGGTGTCGAAAGTTAAGGGAAGTTTAGAACACCACAGAGCCGAGAAATCAAAGGTGCAGGAAACCGGGTTCTGTTGCTGCTGCTGCTGCTGAAGAACACGAAGAACATTGACCCACACGGAACAGTCGCAGACGAGTGTCGTTCTTCAACAGCAGAACCGATTTATCGTTTATTAACAGCACTTCATTGTAACGGTGATTTCTGTAACGCCATAAAAGCGTTGCAGATTCGCTGTATTATGATTTCTCTTCAATAAAAACACTTTTTGAGCCATGAATCAATCTTTTGAGCATGTTTTTACCGTGAGGAGCTAAACCCCAAAACTGGGAAGACGGAGGAAGACGAATATCATACTTGGGGTAATTTTATTAATTCTTTTTAAGACTTTTGCATTAATTTTAATTGAAATTATAATTTGAATTAATTTGTTGTCATTTAATTTGATGATGTATGCTTAGCTTAGGTGTTTTGATACATCATGCTTAGGATTTACAATCAATTTTTTGAGAATCTACCTTGGCAAAAATAGAGTCCATGTTTTTCTTGAGCTAAAATGGTCAAAGAATTAATAATTGAACCTTATGTTTTGAATTCGGTGGAATCCTGAGTCCCAGTAACTCTCGCACCCTTTGTAATATTTTTGTATATATTCTTATTAAATTTAAAAACTCGAATCTTCACAAGTCTTAGAGTTCGAATCCTATTTACCACTTTTTCTACAACAAGTAAAATTACATAAGTGGATACTACAAATTGATCAACATGGATGGCAAGACAAACGTGGCAATTATACACGAGAATTGGCTCAAAGCCTTTGACGTCTGAGGCATTCGGCGTTTGAGGTGTTGGACGTTTGCACAGACGCCAAGGCTACTTACTTTATTTCTAGGATTTTCTTACCTGTATTTTTAATTCCTCCAAAACGTATGCAATACTTGCATTCAGTATTTGAATTCAGCAATTAATCAAAGTTCATTTACTTAAAAGAAAATCACTAGCAAATACAAAAAAAAATCCTAAATCATGTACTTATCCACAATCAATCAAAATCAAAACCAAAATAAAACCTTACACCTCTCAGAAGTTCATAGTTCAAGGGATGATGGAAGGAAAACTAAAGGAAATCAGCAAAGAAAGGTTTTTACTCCTTTGCAATCTTTAGGTCTCGCAAGGCTGCCTTCTCCAGCTCCAATTCTTCCATCAACTGGGCGATCTTAGCCTCCTTCTTCATCATAGCATCACTGGTCAGGGGTACATTTTTCTCGACTGCTTCTTTAATGGCTTTAATTCTTTCACGAAGCCATCCCATATTGAAACCCAGTTTCTCAGAATGGTCCAAGTTGTACTCCTAATCAAAGAGTACATCTAGAGTGACGGTACTTCTAGCTCTGGTTCATATATCATCTATAACCTGTAAGATAGATCCTACTTGCTTCGTCAATAAGTAACTTTGTTTGGGGTCTTTGATACGACGATATGACCATATATCTTCCACAACTCCTCATATATGCCAGCATATGCAGTAGGAACGCTAAATCCACCAACCAGTTCATGATATGGGAGTAACTCACCAAATGGGGGAGCGAAAACTATCCCTGCAGTATAATATTTATGCACGATCATGCGAGTCTCAGATAGTGGAGCAGCTTCTCCTATCTCTGGAATAATATCTTGTATCAATGGAGTAGGAAAAGTTTCTTCTATCATAGTTTCTTCTATTCCTGGCCTAGTTTCTTCCATCTCTGAAGTCATGTCGACTTGAGCATCGTTCTCCTCAACAACTTCAGTAGCAATGCTCTCATGACCCTGAGGTGTAAAGATGGTAACATCATCATCTTGATTCTTCACATTGTTCGAATCATTATTTGCTCCGTTATTCTCAACTTCAACATTTGGCACCTAATATGAGGATTACACGAGATTAGGATGCTCCAAGCATGGAAATCAAAAGCAATCATCAAATTAAGATTGTAAGTGATCTAACATCATTAAAGTTCTTCATTATACATTCAATACGTAAGCAAACAGTATAAAAGCGATAAAAAGACGTTTTGCAACAAACTTATCTGAGGAGATTTTACACTTCCCTGTATAATACGACGAACTGGGAGTAACTAGTAAGCAATATAAGGTTGAGTCATATATCATTCTATTCATATTGATTTCCTTTAAAACATATCAAAATTTCATAGCAATTGGATAAACGATCAAAAAGATGTGGCCGAAACATTGAACTACATGCCAGCTGAAACATTTCTGGAAGTCTCCTAGAAGTTTACTGGTTCACTGATTTCGACCCCTAAACATTCTCAAAACTCAAAAGTATTCTTTGAAAAATCTTGTAAATTTCCTGGGAATGAAAAAACATGGTTAGATCGCGAAAATCCGACATCGGACGAAGATTCTACAGCGTTTTTTCTAAAAGACTGAATTCTGAATTTTTTCTGACGATGTATTTCGCTAAAAAAATTCATTTATTCATATGGGTTCTCATTCATTCATCCACAAATCATCAATTTCATACTTCAATGAATAAAGTACAAGAGGAACACTTACTTGAGGGGTCTTTAAAACGTTGGAAGGATTAATGTTATCGAAGTCACCATTAGTAGCATTATTACCTCCATTCGGTTCCGGGTTTTGAAGATTCTCCATCTCCTCATTTCCCAAGCAAGAATGTTCATCATTATATTTTGTTTATCCATGATAATCTCCTCCTGGATACATCAACAACAATTATTATTATTTTATTCAAGAAAATACCATGATCGCTTGCACGAAAGAGATACTTACATCGATTTCTTTTTCATCGATACTGAGTTCGAGAGTTACTTTACCAAAAACGAGTTGAAGACCATTAATTCTCGACGGAGCAAAATTCTGAGGCAAATTAACAAATATTGGTTTTGAGATCCTAATTACGCGGACAACAAAAAGTGGAAGAAGCATTAACAACTCACCAAAGAAACAGCTAGGGACTGTAACTGTTTGGTAGCATACTATAATCTTTACTTCTGGGTTCTCCGCCCCAAGAGATTTCTTTCATTTCCGTGAAGTCTTCATCGATCCGAGACCTAACTACACGACCATCCTGTGGTAAAATTAATAAAACAATTAAGATGTGATTATCATGCCTCTATAAAATCATGATAAGAATACTTACTTGTGAACATCCTCGAGGTGCTTTTCGTTTATCACCACTGGAGGGATACTTCCATCTTGTTCGAACAGAAATCATCTCAACAGAAGGAGGCTCTTGTACCAGGGATTGAACAGCCATTCCAAAATCATGTAAACGATCAAGTTGCTGATTCTAGAAAGTTATGTAACCTGGAGTTGCGTAGGCGATTCGGTCAGAGAAGGGATACAGATATTCACGCCCATTCAAATGTGTACGATCTAAAGAGGCTTTAAGTTGGTCGATTGATGGCTTTTCTTTTCGAACATCCGTGACACTCTGATCAAGATCCATTTGTCAAGATGCTATATCGATGTTATATTCCTCCACCAGAAACCGTCCATGTATTACTGATACTAAGTAACCAGGAGTACAACTCAGTATGAAGGATTTCTCACCATCACTAAGGTATGTACCAGATTTCAAAATGACATTTTCTTCTGCATCATTAAAAGTGATCAACTGTGAGCCAAAAGAAGGAATCCACATCCAGGGATGAAAATTAAACTCAGATTCATTTTCTAAGACACTAGTGAGGCGTGTCTTGCGTCGAGGCTTCTTTGTAGACCAGCGCATAATCCTGGCATTATCCTTTTGAGAGAGAACATAACGAGTATCAATATTTGGTCCTTGCAAGATGCTACGAGGGATTAGTGCATAATTCCTGAAGTGCTCCCACAATAAGGCTTGGAGAAACACTGTATTAACATATGTTTCAACTTTCATAAAACCATTGGAAACACTAAAATCCATGACCAAGGAATCTAAGTTGGAGAATAGTAAACCCAAGAACAGACTACCGACAAGAAATTTCTCACCTTGAGCTATATTAATGGAAAAAGTAATCACGAATAGCTTCAGCAAGTTTCCATTATATTGAAATACATCTATGGACATCCACAAACACAGGAAAGCAGTAATGTTTAATATGCCATCCACAGGTCTTTCAGGAGTTCCATCTCTCGGCCACCAATGCCTCAACCATTGAGCATAACAATATTTGATGGATAATTTATTAATATCATACATCGTAGCTGTCAAGATATCAGATTTGCATTCTCATCTGCCGAAAGTGCTCTAGGAAAATTACCCGTGACTGGAAGATGCAATAAAGCAACCACGTCCTGTAAAGCGATGGTAAATTCTCCCCACCTGCATATGAAAGTATGAGTAGAAATACACCAGCGAGCGAGCAAAGCTACTATACCTCTCACATCATGGTAAATCAACAAATCTCCAGCTGCTTGAATAGCTTGTGTCACCTGTGCATGATCCAACATGGTTCTCACATGAATGTACCCCAACATATGTCTTGCCCATCCGGAGAAGTATGTTAAAGGTTTTTGAGAAATCTTGAAGACTATGTGTGAAGCAGCATAATTCCCTCCTTGTAGACAGAATCGAATGGTCGCTCGAGGAGACACAAATTTTCTCTGAACAATATCCATGGGATCTATAAGAAGACGAAATCAAGAACCTGGGAGACATTTTCCAGGTCTATGCTGAACCACAAAGAACTCATCATCAGTGTTCAGAATATTCTTTATTCCATGGGTTTCTTCTTCTTCATCAATAGAGGTCCAGGAAGTATCGTTTCTTGAAGTTGCATCTTTAGAGAGGTCATCTATGGAAGTATCATTTTGTGAAGTGTCATCATGAGAGTCAGTAATTCTTGCAAGGTGGCTGTGACAGATGCATAACATTTCTACTTCAGCACATCATTCAATAAAACAATGGATCATCGAATGAAAGTGCGCATCCATAAAAATGGTAACAATTTAACTCTTACCTGTTTAAAGTTTTACTAGCTGTAGCTACTATAACACGAAAATTTTGAGAATCTGTTCGCTTCTTTAAACCTGCAAAGACGAACAAAAAATTTATTATTCAAAATCATAACTTGATTTTCATAAAACTATGAGAAATTCACGAAGTTTCCATCATGTAAGCAATTTACATAACTTTCACCGTGTGATCAATTTCAACTGAGTGAACATTCTTTGATTTTTGAGCATTCGCTATTAAATGACAAAATCCATGAACACATTATTTCATCAATAATTGTTTTCTTTTAACAATTGCTCAAAATCAAAATTTGATTTTACAAAATTCCCAAAAATCGTGAATAAGTCACGTGAACTCTTTAAATATATATTTTTTAGCGTGAGTTAATAACTCACGTAAACCTTTTTTTTTTTTTTTTTTGCTCGAACGAGCGTTCGTCTATCAAACAGAGTCTTTTTCTATTTTTGTAAAGGTCCATATGTTCCAAATAAATTTTGTTTTCGTGAAAGCTCATATACAAAATTTTATCATTAGACGTAGGTCTATTTAAAAAAAAAATCTCTCCTAAGTTAGGGATTATTGCTCGTTTCTTAAACTAACGAATGAACGAACGTCCGTTCCTAAAACAGGGGTTTCATATAAAAACTCGCGCCTACATATGCATGTATATAAATTTTCTAGCATGATCAAACCATGAACAACTCACGTAAAGTTAAAAAAAAAACGCACTTACCTTGGCCGGCCGGAGTTGGCTGGAAGTTCACCTGACGGTGATCGGCGGTGTCGGCTCCGGCAGATTTTTCCTCCCTGCTGCTCGGACGAGAAGAGATGAAGGAGAGGAGAGGTGGTCGGTCAATTGGAAGATAATTTTTTTTTAGGGCTTCTTCCCTTTTATATCAATTTTATTTCCAAAAACCTGATAAAACAAGAATTTCCTTTTTGGGCCCGGGCCCGTAAACGCTAAACTGACCAAAATTGAACGTCTGATCGTCCAAATCAGCAGTGCTTCATCTCTCCATGCTTACGAGATGACACTCCATCATACTGACAGGATCCTTATCTGGACATTTGCTCGTACATGACATCATTGGAGCAAATTGGGGATTCTAAAAATGCCTTTGTACGACTAAGTTCAACTACTTATCTCATCTACTGGAAAATCACCATCCAGTGCTTACTACGGAACATGACTAACCCTCATTAAGCAGGGCACTTAATGTTGATGGTGGATTTTCAGCAAAGGCTAAAATCGTAAAATCATTATACTGCATGTTTCTGCCCCGGTTTCAGGAATGTATGTGACGATTCATATTTTATGATCCGTGATCCATTTCACGATCTCTGACTGAGCGAGCATTTCTCTCAGAGCTATGATGAACATGTTTCTCGAAAAGCCTCTCAGCTGAGTTTTCGATGCTTCACACATTTTATCATCACCTCTACGTAGAATCAAAATGATTGGGCGGCTCCTAGACATATTGCATGCAAGTATAGAGCCCAACGCCTTCAGGATGTCAAGCTTCTCGTTGTTCCCTGACTACGTAGATAGACCATGCATAGAATCTCTTAATGATTGGGTGGTTCCTAGTCATATTGCATGTTAGAGTGCTTAACGCCTTCAGGACATCACGCTGCTCGTTGTTCCCTGACTATACACCCCCATCAGAACGAGTATGATGCTTCAATTATCTCATATCTCGATTCTGCAAATGGGTTAATTCTAGCATGTCATTCATCAACTGAATTCCTATAAAATAATCTATCCTATCTCATTACTCCGTTTCATGGTTGATCCCCAGCTGGATTCCATGGATTAGTAATAGATACTCAACTCATTTTATTACTGCGTTTCATGAATCATTCTCAGCTGAATTTCATGAATTAGTAATAAATACTCAAGTAATTTTTATTACTCCGTTTCATGAATTATTCTCAGTTGAATTTCATGAATTAATAGTAAATATTCACTGATCGGGCATCTGGGCCACCACTGAGTGTATCTAGCAATAATGCACAAACGAGCACTCGAATGCACGAATGAGCATTCAAAAATATGGAAAAATGAGGAAACCTGTGCAAAATAGGAGGAAAATAATATCAATAAAATAGAATAATAAAGAGGCGCCTAAGGGGACCGGGCCCACCGGCCGGCCAGTCATGCCACCGTGGACGGTCCTGCACCTCTTTAAATTATTTTATATTATTTTGTTATTTTTCCATCATCTCATGAAGACTCCTTCATTTGAGCAAACTCTCTCGTTTGAGAAAAACTCTTAGTTTCTCCATACTTTCCATCGAACGATGAAAAAATAGTAAAAAATAGAGAAAGGTGTCGTGGGACCGGGCCACCTAGCTGGGCGGCCATGCCCTAGTCGTGACCGGTCCCACACCTTACAATTCCTTATTTTCTCGTATTATTATTTCCTTCATCTCATGAAACTCCATCGTTTGAGCGAAAACCCTAGTTTTTCAATATTTTCTAAAATATTGCTCAAACCATGAAAAATCAAAAAATGCAAATGGCTACATGACCGACTAGGCTGAAAATTGAAATATTATTATTGTAATATTCTCAAAATATTGGTCGCACGAGCAAAGTTCTACTTGCTCATTTGAGCAAAATCGAGAGTTCCAGTCAAGATCAAACTCTTCTGAAAATCCAAAATGTTGCTCCAACGCGCACCAGAAAATACCAAAACTCTCAGGACTAGGATACGGGCAGTATGGTCCCTTAAGATCAAGGAGCCTGTCCCATACTCTTTCATAATTTTGACCTAATTATCTCTCAACAGTTCATATTGGGTCCAAACTCTCTCCAACCAACTTGGGATTTGCTCAATCGACCATCATCTGGTACCATGACCACCAAGGGCCGGTCCCATGACCCCTTGGTTGGTCCCTCATCTCTCCATAACTAGGTTTTATTACCTAACAGACGAGCATTATTTTAATAAATGATTAAACCAGCATTTGATCATCCTTTCACCAACTGGTCAACAAGGAATTTGGTGCATACTCACTCGAGCACTTGGGTGCTACATGGTCGACCATCATCCCATGTAGTCGGTCCCTCCTTCACTCAGTGACTTATTTTATGTAAATCATCAATTGATAAGCAATTTATCAAAATTAGGGTTTCGAACGAATGCTCTGCAAATAGTAATTCTGAGCAAGCTCAAACACTAATAATTTTATGTTGATCCAGCAATCAACATATGGATTAATTATATAATATTCGGTCCAGCTACCACTATTTTAATTAATATTTTATTTGGTCATGCTACCAATAATTCATCGAATGAGTAATATTTGCTCATACGAGGAATATTGATTCAACTATCAATATTTAGTAATTCATTAAATGAGCAATATTTGCTCAGACGATCAATATTTGCTCAGACAAAGAATATTGATTCAACTATCAATATTCAGTAATTCATTGAATGAGCAATATTTACTCAGATGCTCGAATATTGATTCAACTATCAATATTCAGTAATTCATCCAATGAGCAATATTATCTCAGATGCTCGAATATTGATCCAACTATCAATATTAAGTAATTCATCGAATGAGCAATATTTGCTCAGATGCTCGAATATTGATTCAACTATCAATATTCAAAAATTCATCATACGAGCAATATTTGCTAAGACGAGAAACATTTGCTCAGACTATCAATATTCATTATGTTGATTCAATTATCAACACCATTCATTGGAGAACTATATGTCCCAGCAGACATGTTCAATCCATTAATCATAGAGTATTCGACAATCATGCTCGACTGAACAATACTTAGACTCATCGTCTAATCAAGTCAACGACTGACTAATCAAATACACGTCTGCCTAGCAGACTCCATGTTCGTGAGACATCAATCATGTCACATCATGGGGGATATTAATTAGGGTTTTGGTCTGGCGGCCTACGGCACGTGTGTTCATCCACGATGAGAAATGTGAGTAAGTCGTGCAAGAAGTTGAGGGATTTAGCAAAGTAGTGGGTGGACAATCAACCAAGTCTCCGCACGACCTGGAACTGGTTAAACCACGATTTCCTACTTTCCCACTCTTTCACTCGAGCAACCGTCACAGTTACTGGAGATAATTATGTCTACATTCTAGCAATATAAATAAGTTTCTGAATTCACGATTGAGGACAACATCCTTCTAACCAAGAACCATCGTGTGAGCAACAATCTCTCTCAATTGAGAAGAATTCAAACTTATTCTTCATTTGCAGAAACCCACAACACATTCATAATCCTTGATCATCATTGATCAACCCTCTTCCCTCTTTGTGACCGAATTGACTCTGGAACGACCATTTCTTGGTTTAGGCCAGAGTCCTATAGATTGATCTCTCGAACTCAAAGTAATCCCGTGTAATGCATCTGTTTGAGGTTAGGAAGTTTGCTCGGTTGAGGAGCCTCCATCCGCACGGTCGTCTCTTCATTCCCTGAAAAACCAGCAAATCGTTTTTCCCCATCAACAGAGATGAAGTGGTGTAGGATAGCAGGATGGCACAGGCTGTCATTCATGTGTTTATGCTGACTCTATTATTTCACACGATTGTCTCTTATGTGTGTCTGTTGGTCAATAACGGTTGTATTATTCTTTAAATATTGTCATTACTACAACTAATCTCTGTAATGAAAACCTGTAATCTGTATAATCATTTGTTCTGAATTTATTACCATTTACACCATGTTACTATGGTATCAGACATGTTAGGGTTCTTTAGGTAATCATTTTTCTTGATCCCGGTCTTCTTCTTCTTTACAGATACTTTCTTCTGCTGGTGTATCTGCTTTATTGAATCTTCTTGAAGATTCTTCATATGTATTTGGTGCTTATTCAGAATCTTTGCGTTTCTTGCTTCTCAAATCAGATTCAACTAGGTTTTTCATCCAATATATGTCACTATCTTCATCTCTGTGAGTGTTTCTTGATTTTATTTTAGTTTCTTCTACAAGTTTTTCTTCTTGAATCCCAGATCTGAGTTTATGATTCAAGAATTTGGATCAATGGAAAATCCAACAACTTCAACCTTTTCAAAAATTCCGCTAAATCAAATCACTTCTTTTGTTCATCTTAAACTCAAAGAGGATAACTATTACACGTGGAGAAATTTGATGAATCCTGTTATTCAAAGATACAAATTAATGAAGTTTCTGGATGGTTCTTATCCATGTCCTTTTCAATACACATCTTCGAGAAATGAAGAAAATTGAATTGAGAATCCTTCTTACTCAGATTGGTTGGAGGAAGATTCAACAATCATCATGTGGATTGACTCTATTATATCTGATTCTATCATCGCATACTTTTTTCGATCTACCACATCACACCAACTCTGGAAGAGCATTAAAGAAAGTTTTGCTAGAGCATCCTCTACACATGCTATTCAGTTAAGAACAAATCTACTCTCACTAACTCAAGGTGATAAAACTATTCCTACTTTCATTAATGAAATCAAGATTTTATCGGATCAATTGGCTGCTGCTGGAGAATATGTTTCTGACAGAGAGTTAGTGGTTATAACTCTCAAAGCCTTAAATTCAGATTATATACCTTTTACTACAGCAATGAGACACATAAATCCACCTATAACTAGTATTTAATTGCACAACAATCTAATCACTGAAGAATCTGTTGTTAGTGAAAGATTAGTAAACAATAAACATGAGATGGATGCTAAAGCTTTCTTAGCAAATAATAACTTCAGAGGCTCTAATAAAGGCTATTTCGGAGGTAGACATTCAGATGGTGGTGGCAGATATCCAAATCCTACAATTTTTGGCAGAACATCTTATGGTAGAGGTGCTGCTTATGGAAGAGGCAATACTAGTATAACAAAAGAACCTTGTTAGATTTGCTTATCTGATATTCATCTTGCTCCTAACTGCAATCAAAGACTCAATTTTTCTTATAAGGGAAGAGCTCCACTAGCAAATCTGAGTGCAATGCTTGCTGCTGCAGACATATTTGATAACAATGAATGGATTGTGGATAGTGGTGCAAATAGTCATATCACAACCGATGCTTCTTTACTGCAAGAAGTCACTCCTTATGATGGAACTGACATTATCAATACTGCCAATGGTGAAGGTATGCGTATAACTCATACAGGACACTCTAGTAGAACTGTTAATGATCATTCATTTATCTTAAATGACATTCTACTTGTTCCTCAAGCTTCAAATAATATTTTATCAGCTTATAAATTTACCTCAGATAATAACTATTCTCTAACTCTTGATTCTCATGGTTTCTTTGTGAAGGATCAAACCTCTGGGAAGATTATCTTCCAAGGTCCACATAAGAACGGTTTATATCCAATCAGCTTTCACTCAACTCATCATGCCTACTCCTCCACCATCAATGACAATGCTCTACTTCATAAAATATTTGGTCATCCTTCATTTCAAACTCTTCATAAAATTTGTAAAATAATTAATCTAAGCAATATTTCTAAAAAGTCTTTCTGTTGCACTGAATGTAAGCTATGTATATCTCAGAAATTACCTTTTCAAATTTCAACCACAATAGCTAAGCAACCTCTGGAGTTGTTACACATGGACCTTTGGGGTCCTTGTCATGTTGCATCAGTGTCAAGCAGTTTGTATTATGCAAATATTATTGATGAATACACAAAATATTGCTGGATTATTCCCTTGTCTTCTAAATCTGAATTTAAGCATTCTTTTGTCTCTTTTGTCACTAGAATAGAGAAACTACTTTCTACTTCTGTAATTACAATTAAAACTGATAATTGAGTAGAATTTTTAAACACTTTTTTAGAAGAATAGTGCCTATCAAGAGGCATTTCTCATGAGCTTAGTTGTGCTCATACACCTGAGCAAAATTGTGTTGCTGAGGTGAAACATAAACATCTACTAGGAGTCAATAAACTCTTTTGCTTCAATCTGGCTTACCAAACAAGTATTGGGTTGAGGCCGTTCAAACTGCCAACTATGTATTAACAGACTTCCTACTAGATCTCTTGATTTCAGCACTCCTTATGAAACTCTTTTTCACAAACAACTAGATTATCATTTCTTAAAAGTTTTTTGTTGTGCCTATTTTCCTTGGCTAAAACCATACACTTCAAAGAAGCTTGAACTTAGAAGTAAACTTTGTATCTTTCTTGGCTACATCTTGCAACATAAAGGTTATAGATGCTTAGACCCCAATTCAAGAAAGATCTACATTTCCAGACATGTGTCTTTTAATGAACAATCTTTTCCTTATAAGCAACTTGTCACTTCTATGCCAATCTCTACTGAAAGCTTATCTTTTTCATCTTCAGACTCATTTCATTTACAATCTCCCACTGCATCTTCCTTGCCTAATTCTAGTCCTTCTGCTGATTCTATTTCTAAAACTGCTCCTATTACTAAGGATGACCATGGCATGACTACTAGAGGTAAAAATGGCATTTACACACCCAAGTCATATTTTGCAACTAAACACCCATTGCAAGCTTCTCTTATGTGTCATGTTCCAAAGAGTATTGGTGCTGCTAAAAAAGAAAAAGTTTGGAGGCTTTCTTCAGTTTCAGAATACAATACTCTCATGCAGGATGGCACATGGTCTTTAGTTCCACCTGATGCAGCTCAGAATCTGATAGACTGTAAGTGGGTCTTCCGGATTAAATATAATACAGATGGCACTATTGATAAACATAAATCAAGATTAGTTGCTAAAGGTTTTTATCAGCAACAAAGACTTGATTTTGATGAGACATTCAGTCTTGTGGTAAAGCCATCCACTATCAGAATCATTCTTTCTATGGCAGTTCAATATAACTGGAAAATGCATCAATCGGATGTAAGCAATGCATTTCTCCATGGAGATTTGCAAGAACAAGCTTTTATGTCTTAGACACCTGGCTTTGTGGATCCAACTAAACCAGATCATGTATGTTTGCTTCATAAAGCTATCAATGGGCTTAAGCAAGCTCCGAGAGCTTGGTATGATAAGCTCAGTACAACCTTGAAGAATCTAAATTTTGTGAATTCTGTGGCGGATCTTTTTTTTTTTTTTTTTTACAAACATGGCTCTCAAATGGCAATAGCTCTTATATATGTTGATGATATTTTACTGACAGGGTCTGATTCAACTTTTCTTCAGCATGTTATCACCAGTTTACAACAACAATTTCCTTTGAAGGATTTGGGAGATATTCACTATTTTCTTGGTCTGGAAGTTAATAGAAGTGCAGATTCTTTGTATCTTACTCAAACTAAGTATGTAGTCGATCTTCTTTATAAGCATAACATGGAGGGTGCAAAACCATGTCAGACCCCTATTTCTCCATCACACAAATTAAGTTTCAATTCTGGAGATCTTTTAGTTAATCCAATTGAATTTAGAAGTCTGGTAGGAGCTCTGCAATATATTACTTGGACAAGGCCTGACATTTCCTTTGCAGTAAATCAGGTTTGTCAGTTCATGCAACATCCCAGAACTGAGCATCGTATGGCAGCTAAGAGAATCTTGAGATACCTCAAATGAACTTTGGATTTTGGTCTTCATTTTACAAAAGGAGATTCATTTCTTTTAGGCTTCTTAGATGCAGATTGGGCTGGAAATATTGATGATAGAAGGTCAACAGGGGGATATTGTATCTTTTTAGGCTCTAACATCATTTCATGGTCTTCTAAGAAGCAAACTACAGTGGCAAGATCAAGTACAGAGGATGAGTACAGGACCTTAGCTCACAATGCTGCTGAAATGGTATGGATATGCTATATTTTGAAGGATTTACACTTTCTTATCTCTGGTATTCCCAAACTTGGATGTGACAAGATTAGTTCTATCTCCTTGGCTTCTTATCCAGTTCTCCATTCAAGAATGAAACATGTCCATCTGGATTATCACTTTATCAGGGAGTTTGTGCAATCCAAATCAGTAGATGTCTTCTATGTTCATACATTGGATCAAGTTGCCGATATTTTTATAAAAGGATTACATGGCCCCAGATTTCTTCTGCTATCCAAGCTCAAGGTTGATTCTCTGCCCATGAGCTTGAGGGGGGATAAAGATAGTGTAAATGAGTTACTCAGTAGTGTAGGTTAAGAGCTAAAGTGGTGTAGGATAGCAGGCTGGCACAAGCTGTCATTCACGTGTTTCTGCTGACTCTATTATTTCACACAATTGTCTTTTATGTGTGTGTGTCGGTCAATAGCGGTTATAGTATTCTTTAAATACTGTCATTACTACAACTAATCTCTGTAATGAAAACCTGTAATCTGTATAATCATTTGTTCTGAATTTATCACCATTTACACCATGTTACTATCTCCAGATCATTTTCTCAGTCTGTTTTCTGTTTTGTAGATGCAAGACACTTAATTGGTAGGAAATTCAATGACAAGTTTGTTCAGAGTGATATCAAGGTTTGGCATTTCAAAGTCATTGCTGGAGTAGATGACAAAACCATCGATTCAAGTCAGTTACAAGGGCAAGGATATGCAGGATTCAGCTAAAGAACTCTCTGCCATGGTTCTCACTAAGATGCAACAAACTGCTGAAGATTATCTTAGTTCAAGTTTTAAGAATGTTGTTATTACCGTCCCGGCTTACTTTAATGATTCTCAACGTCATGCAACTAGGGATGATGGTACCATTGCTGGGTTTAGTGTAATGTAATTCACAATTGAACCAACGACAGCTGTTATTGAATACGGTCTTGGTACGAAAGAGACTAGTGTTGGCCCAAGAATTGTTCTTATCTTTGATCTTGGTGGTGGTACATTTGATATTTCCATACTCACTATGAAGTCAAGGCAATAACTGAAGATACCCATCTCGGGGAGAGGATCTCGATGACAGGATGTTAAATCACTTTATACATGAATTCAAAAGGAAACATAAACACTAGTGGAAACCCAAGGGAACTGAGGAGGGTGAAAGCTGCATGTGAGAAGGCAATGCGAACCTCTCATGTACTAGTCGGACAACCCATTGAGATTGATGCTTTGTATGAAGGAGTTGATTTTTATGCGCTCATTACTCGTTCTAAATTTGAAGAACTAAATCTGGATTTGTTCAGCAAATGTGTGGAGTCTGTTGAGAAGTGTTTGGGGATATTCAAATGTTCATGAAATCGTGCTTGTAGGTGGATCCACAAAAATTCCAAAGGTTTAGTCTCAATTGCAGGATTTCTTTGATGGGAAGGAACTCTGCAAGAGCATCAATCCTGATGAAGCTGTGGCTTATGGTGCTGCAGTGCAAGCTGCCATTTTGAATGGTGAAGTCAATAATAAGGTACATGACTTGGTGTTGATGGATTTCACCCCTCTTTCTCTTGGTATTTACACTTGGAGGTATTATGAGTGTGTTGATTCCAAGGAACAGTGCTATTCCCACAAAAAAAGAAAAGGTCTTCATTACCACCAAAGACAATCAAACCATTTTTTGGATTAAGGCGTATGAGGGCGAGAGAACTAAGACTTGTGACAATAACTTGTTTGGTGATTTTGAGTCAAATGGAACTCCTCCTGCACCTCACAGTGTTTCTAAGGTGACAGTATGTTTTGAAATAGATGCAGACGGTATATTGAATGTGTTTGCCGAAAACAAAAAATCAGGGAACAAAAACCATATAATGATTACAAATGATAAGGGCAGATTTTCAAAGTCTGGGATCGAGAGATTGGCTCGAGAGGTTGGATGTACAAGTTGATGAAGAACACAAGAGAAGGTTGAATCAAGTAACTCCTTTGAAGAATACATGAAAATACATGAAGAATACATTCTGTAGCAAGCGACCATAGACTGGTAAAATGAAGATCGATGTCGCAGTCAACAAGAACTCCCAGTGGTTGGATAGTAATGAATTAGGTGATTTGGATGAAATCAACGACCAGCTGAAGGAATTAGAAAATGTATGCAGACCTATCATAAACAAAATGAAACAGGGACGACCTTCCAAAGTATCTCAGAAAAGTTAAAGATGTACCAGCAGGCTTGGTCGAAGAAATCGGCTAAATTGGTATTTACTTTTTTTTCTTTTAGTTCAACTAATTTGTTCATCTTAAAGTCTCTCATCTGCTTATTAGTGGTTAGACTTGAGGCTTTTAACTTGAATCTTTCATGATTATGAGATCAATATGGTCGTAAAAAACTGAAGTTTCTATATGTATTAGAATTTGATTCAGAGCCTTAGTTTCAATTTTATTTGTGAATTTTTGTTGGTGTGGTTTCAATTTTATATTCGCTTGTTAGTCTTTTCAATCAAAACTTCCAGGGTTCATATATGAAACCGGGTTGTCCACTTGTTATCTTCAACCTGGTTCTTTCAAGATATCTGATGGAGAGATTTTAGTTTTGGAATCGAATCACATCAGCATTATAAAACATACTGGAGTGATGGGATTTTTTCTACATCTTGGTTGCGGATCAGCTACCGCCAAAGCCATTGCGCAGGCCAGTTTATGTATGGTTGAGTTGCTTAGATAAAAAAATAGGAATCTGACTTCAGGTTTTTCAACTTGGTTTGTGCAGATGCTGGAAATCTTAAAGAATACATTACATGGGTACTGGTTTTAATGGGAGTTCTAGATGCGATTGGAGTTGTTTTTAGTTTTCTTCGAAAAGACGGAAAAATCATTATCCTACCTAGGGTTTACAAATTTTCTTGGATATCTAAATCTTTTTAGAAATCTGATTTTATTATCTTTTGGATAGTTGATTTACATTTTTGTCCTTATAGATAACTTTATTTTATGTTAGGAATACAAGTAACTTTTCTCCACTAGCTTTACCTCGGTAAAGGTTTCCGTTTATAAATCTCTGATCCATTCTCTCTCTCTCTTTTCTGGCCTACAGACAATCTCTTCCTCTTCTTCTCAATTTTTTTCTCTCTGGAAGTTCTATGCGGTATAAATTCGAATCGTTCAATCTAAACTGTAAATTAAATATGTCGTATTATAGAATCAACATCATTAACTGATTTCAAATCAAGAAAGACGTTAATCAGAACTGATTGTTCACATTTAGATTTTTTATATGTTGATTTTGTATGACCCGAATTGATTTGGTGAATCGGTGCTAAATGTTACTACGAACACAACCTTCATGTCCTTTAACATTTGCATTTATGCCTTGGTGTCTGAATATGTTGTTCAGTTCACATTCGCTGCTTCCGAAAATCAAAACATCATTAACAAACAAACAAAAATAAACTAAATCAATTTGGTTCTTATCGACTGTAATTTTTTGTTGGTTCATGATGAATCAAAATTCGAAGGTGTAGCCGATCATCAAAGAAAAAAAAACGAAGACGATTGAAAGGTGTTCTTTAGGTGGTACGACAGGATAAGCAGACAGACATTTAACGAATGAAAAGATTATTTTTCCTTTTTTATCTCTAAACAAAATCCTCCAACTTAACTTTATCCAGTTTGCGGAAACTACAACCGTTATAAAATATAGCCGCATGTCAACAAGTAACTTGCGGGGATAGAGGACCCAGTTCCGATAATTAAAGTTGCCACATAAATGCTATTTCTAAAAATAAGATTAAAATTAGAAGGTTAGAAAAGGAAATAACCTATCTAAAAAGTAATAAAATCAAATTTCTATAGAGAATTAGATTACCAAGAAAATTTATGAACCTAATACTAGAAAACAAATTTTTATTCCACTTTAACCTATATTCCGGTATATAAATTAACATGACCCAAATTGCGTTTTTCTTTATGACTCAGCGTCATCTTTTTTGCGTCTTATCTTATGTTTAAGGTTCAAGTCACTCCAAGTATGTACCGTGATTTAAAAATTGTCTTCCGACCGAAAATCTGAGCGCTTAGTTCGGCCATTGTATCCGAAATTCAATTCATGACTCTAACCTCCTTAGTGACAAAAAATTATTCCTGACCGCCAAAATTTACCTCATAGCCTCAAATCTTTTTGACCTAAAAATTGTATTATGACCGAAAATATGTTGCATGGGCTATATCATATACACCTCAACCCAAAAATTAATTCTTGACCAAATATTTGCTTATTGTTTTAAAACTTTCCTCGTGGCATTGACAAGAAAGTGGAGTGGAGTTTGGGACTACAGTAAAAGTTGAGCCTATTATTCATTGGGTTTACCGCTGCTTGCCTGCCGTCTCTTCGTTTCCTTGTCTTGGAAAGGAAAAAATACGTTTTAGTTCAAAAAACATTCCAAAAATATGGTTTAGTCCATCTCGAGTCAACTAGGTACAAATTAGTCAAAATATATTAAAAGACACTAATAACCATTATTATTTACAATTCGGTCAAAATATTTAATATTTTAACCCAAAATGACTCATGATGATGTAATCAATTTTAAATAAAATATAAATAATTAGAAAATAATTTATCTTTCAAACCGCTCATCCAAAATTTATAAATTTTATATATTCGGAAAGCTCTTTTCGATATCTACAAAAAGAGTACCCATATGACTATATAATATTCACTTTTTAATTTTTTTTAATTCACAATAGTGTACAGCTATGTACACATCGACAAAAATACAGAAACTCCAACATTAATGATAGCCAGACTACCACTCTAGTTTACACAGACTGACAAAAATATCAAACACGCCAAGCTCTTGCTGAATAATGGCAGAATTTGCATAGGATGGTTAAGCAGTTAACCTGCATCCAGGAAAAATAATAAAACATAAGAAACCACAGCTTGGAAAAAAAAAGTGATAACCTTTCACCAACAATCACATAAGAAACAAAGCAAAGAAAAAGATGAAAATAAAAAGTTAGGCAGTTATTAAATTAAAGAGACACAATCAATTTGGGCCTAACTGCACAAACTTAATATCAGCAAATATGAACCAAAGTTTCCCTTCATGACAAATCAGTCACATGCTGCAAACCAAATTGAAACATACTAGAGTTCAATACAACTTCCACAGAAAAAAACATAACTTTCGAAATATGCATAAAGCCAATCATTTACAATCACACACAAACCTATTTTTTCATGGGAATTACATAGGTGCACCAATATGTACACCGCTGTAAAACACGAGAAACCTACTTTTTCATGGAAAATACACAGGTGCACCAATGTGTACACCCCTGCCAAACATGCATAAAGACGATCATTCATAACCACACACAAACCTACTTTTTCTTGGGAATTCCACTAGTGCACCAATATGTACACCCCTTCAAAATATGTATAAAAACTAACTATTCAGCTAAGATATCCTAATGCACAAAATCCTATTATCAGTTGAGACCAACATTAAGGTGGGCATCAAAAAGAGATCCAAGTATAAAATTAGACCAAATACCTATCATCCTGTTGCTACATCCTGGGTTGCAAGCATAGAAGAATGAGGCGAGGACCCATCTTTATCATCTTTGACATTCATTCCCCCTGCAATTGAGAGAAAAAAAAAGGTTGAGAATTTGAGACACATATTTTACTAATGATCTAATGCCTAAATAATCATTTTATCCCCATCCACATCAAAAGTTTTAACATATGAGATAAGCAAAAGACAAGCATAGAAACAAGTCTCTAACATTCTTTGGTGAACATATATCTCATAATAACATCATAAACATAACTACATGCATAACACTCAAAACTACTAGATATATCAAGAAAAATTGTGAAATAATTAGCTAAAAAAAATCCATACCAGAAATAAGAATCATAGTTTCCCTTCCTAACAAATCTGTCACATGCTGCAAACCAAATTGATACATACTAGAGCTCAATACAGATGTATAACTATGTGCACATTAAAACCAACATGTGTGAAATTATGTGCACAATAATGATCAACAGGTGTACAATTATGTACATATTAACTAAAAGGTGTACAACAATGTGCACATAAAAGTCTACATGTGTACAAAAATATGCACATTAAGAATCAACATGTGTACAACTATGTACACATTAACAATTCAATATATAAAAGTAATTGAAAGTTAGATTTTACGTGAGACCTTCACAACACACATATTTGGACACATCAAACTTGTATTTTATAATTGCATATACAAGTATAAGTTTGGGAGTAAGAAACCAAATAATGCTTTTCATTTCAAAGTTAGAAATCACCCTTTCAAGTATAAGTTTGCACCAGTTTGTACACCCTAGTCAAGTATAAATTTATGGAGTTATTTCTTCACATGTGCACTAGTGTGTACATCTTAAGTTTCCATGTAATGCTTTTCATTGGAATCAAATGCGATCTTTGGATAAGAAACACAAATTAAATAAGATATAGTGTATTGCATATAACTGGTGTACAAGCATATACACCTCGTATAACAAGCACAATAAAAACAATGTACGTATATGTGAACCGCATGCAAATGGTGTACAAGAAAATACACCTATATTTTAGAAACTGCAAGCTTACCAACAAGTCTACGCCGCAAGCTTACCAACAAGTCTACGCCAGTCGGTCCTCCCCCAATAAACATCAAGCTTACTAGTTGGCCCTACCTAATGATTAAGCATTAAAACTGCAGACTCTATTTTGTTGTAGTCTGTCATAAAAAGAAGAAGATATATCAACACTTTAATTTTTAGAAATCATCCCTTCAAAAAACTCAGTACAAAGATAAACATTTCATGGTTCCTTAACTCGCCAACCAATTTAATTTCAAAAAAAATTAATTGTTTTCACATTTAAACATTCTTAAGTCCCAACTTCATATATTTATCAAAGTAATATCACATTGTACAAAACTGTTTTCAAATCCACTAATGCAAGAAGCTCAAATTCTCGGACATATAGACCATTGTAAGTAGACAGAGAATGTGTCACCTAATTTAAGTTACACAGATACATAGGTTTTAACATCCACAAAACAAGTAGTGTGCTTAGATCCCTTGCAATCTAGTATAGGCAGAAGACATCATACTACATGCATAGGCCATAGTTAATAATGGTATATTACAGCTGACACAAAGTCTAAATTTTCTTATGCTCTTTCACTGTAACTAACAACAAAGGTTTTACAATAAACATATGAACAGAAAATTGCAGTTGAAAAGTGTACAATATGGTTCACCATTAAGAATTAAAAAACAGAAAGCAATGAGTAATGCACAAAATAATTTCATACACATCAGAAGATAAACTAAAGAGTCATAAACAATTCTCATATTGCATTTCATGATATGAAGCGAAAATGTGGAACAAAGAGAAATGCATAACTTATTATTATTAATGTTGCTTAACCCTTTTACAAGATACTAGTAGTTATCATGCAACGTACGAATTGACAGCTTTTTCATTTTATTTTGATAAGGGAGGATTTTGCTTGCCTACAAACCTACCTTTCCACCCAATACATCTCTTGCTTACAGCAGTATAGGTTTGTGACCTGTATCTGCTAGGTATTTTACGGTTGATAAACCATCAAATCCTACAAGTAACTTAGTGATACGTTAAATTTACAACATAGAAGGGATCTGTATCTATATGTCCTGCTATAAACTTGTGTACCTGCTTTTTAGATTCGTCTAATAGGCAGTAAAACGTTATCTCCAATCAGTGATTAAAGAAAAACGGCTAAAGTGATTATCAAAATGACTACCGAGTAAAATCCAGTTCACAGTAGTGAACTGCTACCAATAAGCAATTCATAAGGCTCTATATCGAGTTGTTGAAGAGAAAGAGATAAGACGCTACTACCATGTAGTATATAAATATGGCCTAAAGTAGATGCGAGTCCCTGGTATCATCTTAAAAATCCCCTATTGTTCATAAGATAATTTACTTCTGTCATAAACGCCAAGTACCAATACTATCACTTGCACTTGCAGAGGTAGCATTCGAAATTACTTGAGCTAAACAATTTGACAAAATTTTCTTAACGCAAGCCCCTATTTCTAAAGCTACCATGAATCGTTCACATTACTGACGAGAAGTCATGAATCTCCACATGTGTACCAGTTTGTACAACCCATATATTTACGCAAGCATAAGTTTATGAAATCATGTTTTCACATGTACACCCTAATTATTTATGCATGCGTGAGCTTATGGAGTCAATTTTTCATATATGTACCAGTTTGTACACCCCGTTAATTTATCCCAAGCATAAACTTATAGTCATTTTACGATAAATGATATTGCAGGGACTGTAAAATCCAATAAAAATCCAGATTTTATGGCATCCATAAAAATCAAATGGCTACATACTAAACTCACCAGCTAATAACCCGGTGTAATCTTGAGCTTGTGTCATTTAAGGAAGTTACACCCACTTGTCTTTTAGCTGCAAACAGAAATCGTGGTAAATACGACAAACTTGTGTATTTCCAGATTAAGAGAACCACCTTACAAATGCAAGTTGAGCTTAAATACCTACAAAAATATTAATTAAGCTCCTCAAATGATCACTGTCCCTCACTACTTCTTCAACCAGCTATTCAACAATTGTCCCTTTCTACATTCAGAATAAAGGATAGAAAATGGATCACTGAATATGTCATATACAAAATAAAAAAAAAAAAATTAAAATTAAATAGTGTTTTAAAACTTTCTCAAATAGTATCCTAAAATTAGTACAAACCCATACTATAGGGGCCATGATCCAGAAGAATATTGCCAACAGTGGCAGCATACTATTGGGGCCAGACAAAAACATTCGCAACATCCACATGAATACCTTCCTAAGGCACCAACGATATGACATCTTTATGCCTTGCAACATGACAAAACATCAAGGCCTCATTTAGTACCAGCCAGCCATAGACCTACTAATGAATCTAAAAAAACCATCTCATAGTCATCCTTTGGAGCCATTTACTTAGTTTTAAGCCTATCCGGACTATTCACACCATCAATCTACATTGCAAACATCTAGTGTACAAAAAAAAGAAATAAAGAAAGATAAGGTTGTCATATCCATTCCAGAAAACACCATGAGAGAATACATGGACAGAAAAACAACAATTTCCAATTCCAATTTACTGCTAAACCCTACCAACACCAATTACTCCTAAACCCCATCAAATCTTTAGAATTCTCAACACCATCTCCATGTAATGGATAAACTCTGATCAATCATCACATAAAGTTTCAACAAGAAATCATCAAAAATTAACACACAAAAATCCATATAAAAGAAATCCCAGAAAAATGATGCTTACTTAGACTGAGTTGGCCAACGGAGAAAGACCTTAGCTGTAAAAAAGAAGAAACAAACGGAATAGTTAAAGAGAAAACAAGTGATATCTAATATGGTTCTAGGTTGTACAGACTTGCAAGTGGAAATATGTTCCAGGGAAAAGAAGATCGAAGATGATGAAGGCTCTGCTTTGGGGAAAATGAGCAGATTGTGAGAGAACAAGAAAAAAGTATTTTAACTTTATTAAAAGAAGCGCCAAGGGTTGACAAGACAGTACAGTAAAACAACAGTAGTTCTTTACCTAGCCACGTATATGGTAAATGTTAAGTCAACACGCCACCTTACTTTTACCGCCGGATTGTGTAAATAAAAGGTCTCACGCTAGATAATCCAAGAGCTGATCAGCACGTGCTCTCAACATATACATACATATATCCTCCCATAATCCATCATCACAACGGCTATTTCCTCCACTCCACAAATATTTCAAAAAATTTCAAAACCTCAGAAAAAATTCTATTACGGCTACAATTTTGTCTATAAAAACAACTCAAATATTTGTTTACCATAGAATCCAAGAGCTAATAAGCATGTGCTCTCTTAAAATCTCTAACACCTCTCTTATCTCACAAATCTCCTCTCTCTCAATCTAAGATCTGATTATGGCTGGATCATCATCATCATCAAAAACATATGCTTTTTTTTTTCTTCATTTTAATTGATTAGTGTCAAACATTCTTCTTCTTTTATGTTTGGGTTGTTTTTGTTTCCCTCAAATCCTAATTTTTTATTCTGAGAGGAACTCAACTGTCTAGTTTCTTTTCATGTCTTTTTGATAGTTAATTTTTGATGTTTAGTGTTGTTATCTCAAATTAAGTTGTAAAATTTGAGACTACTAAACTCATTAAAAAAAATTCCCCTTATGATTTCCTCTCAAATATTTTCTTCAATTCAATTCAATTGATTAGTGTCAAACATTAATCTTCTTTTATGTTTGGACTGTTTCTGTTTCCCCTCAATCCTAATTTTTGATTATGAGGGGAACTCAACGGTCTTGTTTTTTTTCACCTTTTGAGTTTCAAAATCTATTCTCATGTACCAGCAGGTTGCATAAGTTTATGAGATTGGAATTCGTTAATTAGCTGTAACAGATTGTTCAAATTGTAGAAACATCACTGTCTCTCTTGGATTCTTAATTGCACAGATCTAGTGTTGAGAGACAGTTTAGTTGCATTTTAGGTTTTTGAAATTTTGTTGAAAATTTTAGGTTTTGAAAATTTTGAAAATTGTGGCTTATGCATTTGAGAAACCTAAAATTGTCAATTTTTGATAACTTGCAGTCCTAAGCCGGAGTAGTCATTGGAAGAAATAGTGGGTCGGTTGGAAGAAGATTTGAGCAAATTGGGAGGCAAAGTCGGCCAGATTACAACCGATGTAGCTGCCGTTAAAACAACCGCGGACAATGCGAGCACTGACTTGGCCAACTTCAACAGAGATCTAACAGGAAGAATGAATGGTGTTGAGGAAGATGCAAGAACTGAGAAACAAAAACTGGGCCAATATGGAGTCGATGTGGGAAGTACGATAGGTAATATTGGAAGTGGTCTTAAATAAAATTCATAACGGTCAAGGGAATGTGGGGAATGCCAACCTTTTAACAAGATACAAAGCGACCATTGAGGCTTGCTTCAAGAGGAGAAACGAGATTATTGATGCCCATGCCAAGACCATTGGCAGACTTGATTCTCTCCACTATGCTTCTCTCGCCCTTGTGTTTGCTTTTAATGTATTTTTTTAAGCCGATTGAATGTTGGTCACGGGTGGCGTTGGTATGCTTGAGCATGGGAGCCATTCTCTACTTTTTATACATACGTTTAGGCAAGATTGATGTTATCAAGGAACGGCTAAGCACATTTGAAGCCGAGTTCAAAATTTTAAGCGACAAATTCAGGGGCTTTTCAATGACGCAGGAGGAAAGACATGCTGAGACACACGTCAAAACCCTATACCCTAACAATGAAGTCGTGATCAAAGTCAATGAGGCCTTAGTAGCCGGCCACCTATGTACCAGCAACAGTCTATGACGGTCTCGATCCAAGGCACTTGATTTCCGAATTTGAAACCCAACTATTCCAAGAGTCGCCGGCAGAGAAGAAAATATCCAAGTCGAAAGCATATATAGGTGTCATGATTACTCTCGTTTTAGCAACTGCCGCACTGATGATCATCTTGGCTTTGATAAAAACTTATTGGAAGAAAGCTTCATGCAAGTGTGTAACTGGGTGCCCTTAATTTGCATTGTCTTTCTAGTGGTCTATATTTTGTTGTTAGTGTGTTTAGTTCTGATGTGTCTATGGAGCTCTTAACTAAATTATAATAAAAAAAATCATCTCTAGCTTTACTACTTGGTATTTTTCTTTTTCCTGTTGGGGATGAAAAAGAAAACCAGCAATGTTCCTTGCACTTTCAAACAAACAAGCAAGAAATTCTTATGATTTTTCTTCATGGAAAAAAATTGATACCAAGAAATAAATTTTTAACTTTCTGCATAACCTTACAAAAAACTTAAACCAGGAAAAGAGGTTAAACAATTCTTATGAGAGAACTTTCTACATAATCTAGAGCGAGACATCGATGGCCTTCTACCTGTCCAAAGTCAACAAATACTAAGAACTGACTGTAATAATGAAAGGAACCCTGGACACTCCGATCAGGATAGCTTCAGCTTCCAATGATAAACTTGCTAAGCAGGAATGCTAGAAGTAATAAATGAAATGGCAGCTAACCTCAATGCTTCTTGAAGCGCCCTACTTTCAGGATACTGTTTCAACCCATCGGAAAAGGCAACTGCTACATCGTCAAGCCTCTGCGCCAAATGCAACAAAGATTATCAAATTTGATTTCTTTAAATAGTATAAGAGAAGCAAATCTGGTGTTACGCCTGCCCTAAAAAAACGCCTAAGGCCCTTTGTTTAAATACAAATAGCACAAACTCCTGTTGGATAGCACAGCTTGCATCACAAGGGTTCATGTTGAGAGCCTGAAAAACAAATCACTAGATCGATCAATCCATCAATGGGAGGAAAAAAACACTGAAGACAGCTTGAAAGAAAGAGACTAAGAACCAATGAACCTTCTTAAGAACAGTTTCCAAATTTGAGAATACGCGAAGAGCCGAAGACAAGGTGAAAATTGTGGATGTCAGTGGTTACCCATTTCAACTCCACTACAGGAGAAACATGTTCCTCGGCATAGGAATTACACTATGCAAAAACTTTAAGAAAATCAACTTAGATGTACAGTTAAGTTGTTTATGGATTAAGCTTAGATGATATTGATTCGAGAGGAACAAAGAAGCTCTCTTTCTTGTGTAAAACGGTATAGTTGAGACTTGAAAGAAACACTTTTCAGAAATTTGATTGTAGATTTTGAAATAAGCATACAAGGGTCAGCATGGATTATGACGACAAAAAGAAAAATGAGGGTTTGTACCCTATTACGTGCCTACATCATGGTTTCCCAGGCTTACACTTCTAGTATAAATGTATATGTTCCCTGTAATTCTCAAATGATCCAAATTGAACGTCATAGGATGTTATGAATGCTAAAGAATCACTACTTAATCCTTAAGAGGTGTACGAGTTCTGATTTCCTTGTAATTTGTAAAGGCTTTTTCTTTTTAACATAACCTTTTCTTCGAGAAAAAAAAAAAAAAAAAAAAACCGGACTAAACCTCTAAGCCTATACAAAGAATAGAACCCTAACCCTAAAGGATAAACAACAACAGCTAACAGATTTACATCTCTCATGTTGTTCTTTTTCTTCATGATCCATCATCATCAGTGGAAACAAGAATAACAACAACAACAACTTGCCGTCATCACAAAGATTTCTCCTCTCAAAAAACTATGGTGGCTGGTTGACAACCTTCTTTTCATACTCATCAAGTTCTTAGAAACAAATAGTTGTTTTTCTTTGTTTTCGCGCCAGGTTCTTAGTTAGTCTTCTTAGATCTACTTTGTAACGGACAGGTTCTTTCACATAAAATGTTAAAAACAAATCTGGGTTTTATTTATTTTTACATTCAAAGTGAGATTTGATATATAATTTTCTTGTATTAGTTAACCCATCTGTGTAGCTTATTTATTTCTTGATGCCTTCGGTTTGTATTTTACGAGCAGATTAAATGAGTAATCATCATATATATGGAGACTAATTCTAATTTAAGATGTTATATTTGTATCTATGGCTTGTTTTCTGTTCTTCAAATTATGGTTTCGTTTGTTTTCTTTTCTTTTATCAATGGATTAATTGTATATGTGTTAATCACGGCACCACCTGCTCAATACCATCGGAGAGAGTAACTAAATGACTAATGTATGAACTAATAGCTAAGCATCACTACAGCCATTTACAAAACAGATCAAGTATTAGTTATCATTAATTATCATTATCTGTCAGAGAATGGTCATTACTGTAAAAGCATAATGAATCAAGGTGCTACAATTGGCTTTTCATGAAATTTATCTATAATGCAGAAGCATATGATTCCAACAATAGAGGTCAATCCTAATTTATCAAACATACGTGCCCTTTCAAAACCAAAGCACATGATCGTCCCCTTTTCTATGATCTCAAGTTGTAATTCATTAGCATTAGTGCAACACTTCAACTTTTTAGGAAATCCCTTAAATGTTATGGCATGGAGAACAATACTTTGGACATCGTTGTCAGCAGCGCGTCAGCCTGCTTATCCTCCCAATGACACGGAATGACCCCCTTCCTAAAAAAAACTCCAATTCAACATTCTGAATGCGAGAAATTGGTCACCACCTACATTAAGGAGTTTGTTGGGGGCTTACGTTTATGTATATATAATTATAAATATCCTAAAAAACTTGAAGTCTTTGCGAAATATTAGACATGATCAATAAACGACAGGAAATAATTACGTTTATGCTCTGTTAAGTTAGCAAAGAAAGATAGATTCGGTTCGGAAGTGTTATCAAAAAGTATACTACCATGGAGTTTATTAAGGCTTTCACGATTTCATGGCCTATGCCGAGAACTTTATTTCATTTGTTTGAAGCATGATCAATGAATGTGCTGCTTGGAGAGGTAAAGAAGTGTGGAAAATTATCCATTGTGATCCAATTTGAGTAGTAGGGAAGGAATATCCCTACACAAGTAGGGAAATGAAAGACCATAGTACTTGCCATTTAATATTTATCCCTAGCAATAGTAATTAGCAATTAAAGCTTTAATTGCTTTGAAACCCATCGAAAATGCACATTTGTAGGATGAGAAAACAGGGGTTGGATGCTAGGTTGTGTTTCACTCATTGCTAGTACGTTTGTTTTGCATCTTATAGGCAATGGAGAGAAGACTAAGCTGTGGAAAGATAAATGGCTCCCCCAAGGTACTCTGCTCAGACTATTTCCTCCGCATTTACAGTATGATTCTTCTAATCACTTGGATGCTTGTGTGATTAGTTGTTTGACAAATGGAGAGTGGTATATATCTCCTAATCTGATGAATGCCTTAGGTAATTCTTATTTGGATATAGTTAATGTCAAAACTGATCAGTTGATAGAGGATAGAATTGTGTGAACAACTGGGAAATCTGGGGATTTCACCCTCAAAGAGACTTACAATGCCTTAAGAGTCCATGCTCCTAAGAAAGAATAACAGTCTCTTGTATGGTTCTCTCACTGTATCCCTAGACAGTGCTTTATAGTATGGGTGGCCTTGCATAGGGGGTTGAAGACAAGATTTAAGCTTCTTTCTCGGCGTATGGAAGTGGATCTAGTATGTGTCTTATGTAATCTTATGCTTGAGGATGACTTCCACCTTCTCTTCAACTGTAGATACTCTAACGCCATTTGGAGAGATCTGTATCTCTTACTTGGGTTAAGATTGTCCAGACAGCCTGACTGGGAAGCGCAGATAAAGTTTTATGTTACACATTCTACTGGCAATAAATCTGTCGGCATTTTGCGGAAACTATCCTTTAATGCTTGCTTATATCACATATGGGGTGAAAGGAATCGCAGGATCTTCACTCAAAAATCTCTTCCACCTGAGATGTTGCTCCAGTTAATTTGTGATGATGTTCGGATTAAGCTGTCTTCTGTTGATTGTGTGATGATAGACACGAACGAACACAGAGATTTTGCTGCCCAATGGGGTAGGCCTAATTTCATCCTTCCCAAACAGATTTCTACCTCTTGGAGTAAACCTGGCTTTGGAGAGGTTGTTGTGAATACGGACGGCTCCTTAAATGACAATGGTGCTGGGTTTGGGGCCATCATCAGAGATGACCTAGGTGAACCTTATAGTGCTGTGGTAGGAAGCTCTATTCCAGGTTCCATTACATTGCATGAGCTTCAAGGTGGTTAAGCAGGCCTCAAGCTTGCAATCATGAAAGGTTGCACTAAAGTCTCCTGCGCACAGATTCTAAGACTGTTGTGTCCTACCTCTCCAAGGATGATCCGAAACCCCCTTGGAAGTGTCATCATGTGTGGGAATCTATTAGAAGATATCTCAATCAACTTCAGTCGTGGACTGCTGCTCACACCTTCCGTGAAGCTAATCTAGCTGCGGACCTACTGGCTAGTTGTCATCCTAATGGAGAGTTTGTAGAGCTCATTCCCAGCTCCTTTGCTGAGGATTTGAAAAACATAGTTAAGGAAGATGCCGAGGGCAAAGTGTATTATAGGAACTGTTGAGCAGGTGATTGTGTTGAGAGATCCTTGTAAAGGAGTAGTGCTAGTTTGGTCTTGCTTTTTTTGTTCTTGTTTTTTCCTTTTTTTCCTTGTAGGTTGGGGTCTCCTTAACCCCCTCTCCTTTCCAAAAAAAAAAAAAATGCAAAATTTTCAATCGACAAAGACGACCATTTTTGTTGTGGTATTTCGCTGCTTAAACCGAAGTTGCGGAGGACGAATTCCTCAAGAAAGCTAATGTTTTCCAACAAAGTATAAATAAATAAAAAGAAAACAAAGTATACAGTCACCCAACGAATACTTCGGTCAACAATTTCGTTCAATCATGAAATAGATATGACCCGTCGAATCAAATATCGCAAAAAATCAACGATCACCACCGTATATCCCCAATTAAGGGCAAAATATTTAAACCTATAATAAAAATATTTGAAGATTTAATTTTTAATGTATAATTATATCAAAAAAATTCTGAGCATTAAATGAATGACGTTGTTACTTACTCGTTTCATCTACATATAATGAGATTTTTAATTTTTGCCTTCTTAAAAATGATACTAAGTTAAAAAAATTGAAATAGTGCTGCATTTCAAGAAGCAAAATATACTTTACCCAATGTTAATCAACAAAAATGTTAGCTGCATTTAACATGAGGATTTCACCCTTGATGACTATTCATCAACCTAATCAACTTTTGCGCGTTTTGTAATAACAGTGAGGAGTCCATAGAGAATTTTTTCCTTCACTGTTCCTCTATTGGACAGATTTGGGATCATTTTTGTATTGATTGATTGATAAGCTCAATATTTTTTTGATTGTTTGTCTGATAGCTCATGTCGGCCTATCAGCAAAAATAACGACTTGCTTTAACATTGGTGTAGTCTTCATTTAATTAAAGCTCATATAATTATGCACCCTTCAGGAAACGTATTTCACATTTTGTGAATGCCTGTTTCAGTTATCTTTGGCTAATCTATTCAAATAATAGCTTGATTTTTCTTCTTGAAGTTTCAATTTCTCTGAAGCCTCTCCTTAAAGATAAGGGCGTGCAGTCCTTCTGGAATACAATTTATAAGCTTCTTGTGATATATGTTCTTCATTTTAAACGCTTGTTTTTAAAATTAATGATTCCAGTATCCGTTTCCAAGCTTCTTCGGAATCCTCACCTCACACTTCTCCTTTTCCTCATGCAGGTCAACATGCTTCACTTTCCAAGCTTCTCCGGATTCCCAGCTTCAGCTTTAACCTCACTTTTCTCGTTTGCTAGTCAATCTCATGAGTTTTGCTTCCTGAAGTGCAACACCATATTTCAGGCTTATTTTTTATTTTTTTTGTAATTTGCATATAGAACGTTTGCTTCACTTTAATTTTGGTTTTTTTCTTTTCCCAACACCAGTTCTCAATTCAGTGACCAAAGTGTTAATATGAAACAGTATTTTTCATTATCAATTTGAGCAACAGCTAAGAAAGTTGAGGCACAATTGCACCCCATGATGCACCTAATCAAAAATCCCCATGTGTGCAAGAGCATAAATTTATCATTGTGATACTTCATTTTAAGGGCTGCCATGACATCGGGTCTGCCTTATCCTTGTTGCTATGGTCAGCAATTACAATCAGTTAAAAATAGATGTGAGCCGTTAAATGAAATAGGGAAAACAAATCAACGATCACCATATATCCCTAAACTGACGGGCTAAACCTCTAAGCCTATATAAAGAATAGTTGTCCTCATGATCCATCATCATCAATGGAAACAAAACATCATCGAATACATGTCCATCAACAACACAACTTTCCCTCATCACAATGATTTTTCCTCTCAAAAAACTATGGTGGCTTGGTGACAACCTTCTTTTGATACTCAGCAAGTTCTTGGAAACTATATACGGTGACTTATTCTAATTTCAGTTATATTTGCATCTATCGCTTGGTTTCTGTCATATTTTGTGTGGCTTGTTATTTTCTGGTCTCTGAATAGTTTGATCTCTTAATTTACCATCAGGCGGCAAGAACAAATTAAGGACAGCAAACCCATAAGAGTGGAATGGTGAGCTAAATGAATGAAGTTGTACTTGCTTTTTCCATTATACAATGAGATCTACATCTACTAATGAATATGGATTTGTTAAGTTTTAATAAATTTTAAAAAAGATTTTAAAATAGCATCACGTGTGCAATCCTGGGGGTTACAAGATCACATATTAAAGGATGGTGGAGTGGAAGGCATGATGACAATTTTCATAAAGCTTTGGAGGTATTACAAGTAACTCTTTCTGATTATGACTTTAGCAGCTTCACCAGTAAGGACACCGCCCCCCTTAAAGCACAAAGTAACCTGGCGAGTGCTCTTTTTGGTAAACTGGTTAAAGACATGGATCGAGTTTACGAGTTATCAAACAGGCAGAAAGCTGTCTTTGGTTGTTTGCGAGCAGCGCATGCCCAGGACTTTCTTCTCGCTATTTCGATTGAGGGCCTTGGACAGAAGATGTCACCTGTGGAGTACCGATCCATCCTTAAATACAGGCTAGTGATCCCTTTATACCCTTCAGATTCACGCTGCCCTGCTTGTTTCACAGGATGCTTAGACACATATGGGGAACATGCAGTCCATTGTAAGGTAGATCCTGGTTTTAAATTTAGACATGATCATGTGAGAGATACTTTATATGATGTATTATGGCGAGTGGGTATTTCAGCAAAGAAAGAAGAGGCTGTCAACTTTTTTACAAACCCACTGGAGGGAAGATCCACACTCAGGCCAGCAGACGTTCTTATTTTTGGATGGGCTAATGGCAAACACGCATGTGTTGACCTCACTGGAGTTTCTTCATTAGTAGACATTGGACATGGAACTTTTACAGTTGGCCAAGCAGCGCTAAGGGCTGCCTCAGGTAAGATAGCGAAGCATGAGAAAGCATGTATCGATAATGGACACGTTTTTATCCCCTTTGCTTTTGATACTTTTGGTTTCTTGGCTCAAGAGGCGGTTGGACTCGTCAACAGAGTCCAGAAAGTTATGCACAGTAATGTCATGACTCCGGGTTCGAGAGAGTTTGTTTTTAAAAGGATAGGCTTTACAATTCAAAAAGGGCTTGCGGCGCAGCTTGTTGCTCGCTTGCCTGCTATGTAAGAACTTATTAATTGATATAGATATTGTGGAATAAAAATTAAATTTTTATTAAAAAAAATATGAATTTGTTAAATTTTAATGTCTAAGAGTTGCAAGAAATTTTATCTTTTCTGTAAAAAGAATTCTTGAAGTTTTTCGAAATTCAGTTTTCAGAAATAGCTTTGAGATGAAAAGCAAAATTGGGATGATTTTCATGAATCCATAACCGTCAGGTAAAACCCTTCTTTATCTGGTTTCCTACTTTGTTAGTCGGTATTGACGGAGCCGCACAGAGACTACTGTAGCATCTTGGACAGATTTAGCTTGGAAGTTTCGCATGAATGAAATCACAGATCAGTTTTACATCTTGACGCGGTTTGTATTGTACCCCATTATTAGTTTAACAACTAAGGTTTGATCGATATTATTATTATACCATGCATGAATCACATGATCATTCCATAAACTTATATATTTAATATACCAAAACGGGGCATGTCATCAGCCGATAGCATCTCCATATCATGAACATGTCACCAGCCTCCCCAAACAATACCTTGTCCATACTAAAGTCTACTTTAGGGTACAGGAATTGGATTTGTTTTACTAATTCATAATCAATGGGAAAAAAAAACTTGTTTGAAACCATTTACTATAGAGTTATTGTTACACGGAGATTAAACAACGTTCTGGTGTATGATCAGAAAGCTGTCGGACAAAATTGAGTTTTTTTAATAATTTTGGTTTGGATTTGATCTTGTGACCTATGAGTCACTAAGGATGCTTGCTCATTTTGTTATGAGTGAATGAAAGAGAACTATTAGTCCTATTTTGGCTATACTAGAGGTGAATGTCCTACATATATGCTGAGTATCTTAGTTACCAATATGGATGGGCGGACATGAGCGGAAGACAATACTTGTTCTCGTTAAGGCTTTGGGCTTAGGGCTCGGACATGTGCCTGCGCCGTGGGCATATGTCAACCAAGGTCTATTTATTTTGGTCAAAATTATTTTGAATTATCTTAAAGAAATTAAAATGAATCTTTGATTATCTATTAATTGATTTGCTTAACTTGGGGCTTATGACTTGGGAGAAAACTATTTAGTTACCAAAATGAGTTTTGTAACTTATGTCAACATTATGACAGAATATTTCCTAAACGTTTTTCATTAATTTCTGTCCTAAAGAAAATGAATTTCCATTTGCAAACTGCATCCAGAAGAGGCTACTATCACTCTTATTTTCGTCTTTCTCCCTCTATATGGTTTTTACATTCTATGCCTTGTTGTTGAGTTCGTAAGAGTGGGCAAGTGCTGTAGTGCTTACAACACTTGCAACGGACAGTTTTATCCTGGATACGACTTCACCACAAGGTATTAGCATCACTCATTTTTTAGGCGTACCGGTGAACTATCGTGTTAAGGACAGCTTGATGATCAAGTGACTATGTTCTCAGTGTGTTGTTTGCAATCCAGAGTTATTTCATTTTTCTGAAATTTAATTTTAAACATCATTATTTTTCAGTATTTTATTGTTGCAGTTTCAACAATCTTAACTGGCTAAACTGGCTAACGTAGGCTGCATACCCAAATTTAGTTTGGTAAAGAACACAAATGTGAAATTTAGAGTACCCTTTAAAGGATGGGGTAAAACTCCATATGAACTATGGAAAGGTAGACAACCTTATTTTGCCTACTTCAAAGTGTGGGGGTGTTTTGGATAAGGTTGCCATCCCTCCTCCTAAGAGAACTAAGATAAGACCCAAAATTGTTGACTGTGTCTTCATAGGGTATCTTGAGCATACTACTGCATATAGATTTATGGTTCTGAGTTCTAAAATTTCTGAAATTGGTGTGAATACAATTATGGAGTCTAGGGATGATGTGTTCTTTGAAAATGTTTTTCCATTGAAATCTGACTCTCGTAGGAGAGATGTTGATCCCCTAGATGTCCCTTCAACTAGTCATACTTTACCTTTAGAGGAAGATGGAGTAGAGATTGAGCCTAGGAGAAGTAAAAGGGCTAGAACCAAAAGCTTCTTTGGATATGACTTCGTAACATGCCTAGATGAGACTGATCCTCATACTTATAGAGAATCCATGATTCTTATGAAACTCCATGGTGGAAAGAGTCTACTATTAGTGAAATGGATTTCCATCAAAGAGAATGAGACATGGGAGATGGCATATTTACCTCCAGGTTGTGAATCCATAGGATGTAAATGGGTCTTCAAGAGGAAACGTAACATAGATGGAACTGTTGAAAAATACAAGGCTAGGTTTGTAGCTAAGGGCTATAAACAAAACGAAGGTGTAGATTTCTTTGATACTTTCTTACCTGTTACGAGAATTACTTCCATTAGGATGTTAATTTCTATAGCTGCGGTTCATAGCCTAGAGATACATCAAATGGATGTAAAGACAGCTTTTCTAAATGGTGAATTAGACGAAGAAATTTACATGGAACAACCTAAGGGCTTTGTAGTGAAAGGTTGTGAAAACAAAGTTTGTAAACTGAAAAATCTTTGTATGGATTGAAACAAGTACCTAAACAATGGCATGAAAAATTTGATCATGTAATGTTTTCTAGTGGTTATAAAATCAATGAATCTGACAAGTGTGTCTACACTAAACTTGTGAATGATGCCTGTGTGATCGTATGCTTGTATGTTGATGATATGCTTATGCTTGGTACAAACATGGATGTAATTAATTCCACTAATAGCATGCTAAATGAGAATTTTGACAAGAAAGAATTAGGTCCCGCAGATGTAATCTTAGGGATGAAAATTAGAAGAAATTATAACGGTTATAGTCTTAGTCAATCTCATTATGTTGAATCCGTGCTTAGAGAATTTAATCATTTTGATTGTAAACCTGCTTGTACTCTGTATGATCCTTGTTGTAGACTAAAAAGGAATAAGGGTAATGGAGTTTCTTAACTTGAATACTCACGTATTATAGGAAGTCTGATGTATTTGATGAAATGTACGAGACCAGATATTGTTTATGATGTGAGTAGGTTAAGTAGGTATACTTGCAATCCAGGGAAGGAACATTGGAATGCACTTTTTAGAGTGTTAAGGTATTTGAAATACACTTTTAACTTTTGTTTTAATTATGAAAGGTACCCTGCTGTCCTTGAGGGATTTTGTGATGCAAACTGGATATCAGACTCAGAGGAGTCTAAGTCTACGAGTGGATATGTTTTCACTCTAGGAAGTGGGTCTATTTCTTGGAAGAGTTCCAAATAGACTTGTATATCTCGATCCACTATATATGGAATCTGAGTTTATTACGTTAGATAAAGCAGGAGAGAAAGCCGCTTGGCTATGCTTTTTAGAAGACATTTCTCTCTAGCATAGGCCTGTGCCAGCTATATCTATACAGTGTGATAGTCAAGTAGCAACAGCTAATGCTAAAACTATAATGGTAAGTCTTTACACATTCGTAGAAGACATAATACCCTGAAAAAACTAATCTCAAAAGGCGTTATTTCCATTGAATGGGTAAAGTCCAAGGAGAATATCGCGGACCCTTTGACGAAAGGCTTGTCCAAGGAGATAGTTAGTAATGCATCGAGGGGGATGTGGCTTAGGCTCATTAAATGAACTTGCCATGAAGGATACTCAACCTTGCTGACTGGAGATCCCAAGATCAAGGTTTTGAATGAGACAACTAATTTGTGGCGGGTCAAGGTAAACACTATCATAGAATTTCATTCTTTGTCCCTTCCCTATGGTGTAGATGTGATAGTGTGACTGTATGTAGAGGATGACTTCTAAATAGGTCTTAATGAGTTCTTTAGTTTCAATTTAAGATTGAAGTGGGGTGTAGCAGTAAACACTCTTGATGGAACTCACCTATCTGAATGTGGAAGCGGGCTTCGTATGAGAATAGAGCTGATTCTCTATCTACCATCCTGACCTTAGCTTCTTGAAGGACATATTTACTTCTGCTTAGAGTAATAATGTCATCTGCCCTCCTATTCTCGACTCCTTGGTAGCTATGTATTCGAATGAGTTCATAGGTGGTGAACATCCCTTGATGAAAAGTACTTATTGGGTTCTCAGCATCCAACAACATGCTGGTTTGATGGCTCTGGTAATATTGATCATCATCCTTTATTTCTTCCAAATCTTCATTGTTCTTATTATCTGTTTCTTTGTAGGAATTCAACCGTCATCTCGGTCATCTTGTGGAGTGCCGCCTGTCTCGTGAAAGATTAAGTCATGCCAAAACTCGCATATCTCATCTTGAATGGGAACTATCTTCTAAGAAGGAGCACTCTAGCAGTGTTGAGCGTCGAAACAAATATTTGAGGGGTAAGCTTTCTTCCCTTTCTCGTAATTCCATATTCCTTTTTCATGTGTTCTTTTATGGTTCTTCGTTAAGATCAATGTATGAAACGTCAATTGGATGTTTGGGAAGCCAATTTCAAGGTTGAAGACATTTAAGATGAAAATTCGAACTTGTTGAGTTAAGTAGATATTTTTGGTACTGAGAATGAGGTATTGAAGGAGAGGGTGGATAATCTTCAAGCTTGGGTGGATTATTTGACAACTTATCGTGATAATGTTGATGCTTTAAATGTTCGTCTTCATAACGAGAGAATTAATTTGGAACGAGAATACAGAACAGCCGAACATCGTGTAAATACTCTTCGCGACGAGAATGAATATTTGAAAATTGATCTAAAATGTTGTGATGGGAAGATTGAAACTTTGAGGAATTTATATTCTATATCTAAATATTCTATCGAACAATTGAAGAAGAACAATACTCGGATTATCAAGAGAAAAGATAAGAATGAAGATAATCTTCGGAAAACTTAGAACGGGTTTTATGACTTGAAAGTTTTCAAACATCGTTTAGATGAAGAAATTAAGTTTCTCTTATCTCGCTTAGTTAAGCTTGCTCCTCGTCGAGATAAGGAATTAGTGGCATCACATTCAGATAAAAGGTCAGCGAAGCCTCTTCATGAAAACGGACAAGTGGTACCTCGTCAGAACAGAAATCAAATTATCCCTCACTCTGAAGCATTTTCTCGTCTGGAAGAGGCAAACCTTGAAGGGAAACTAAATAGTTTAATTGATTATATTGGTCTGATCCTTAAATCCACTATCCTTCAAAATGAAGGTAGTTATTATATCTACCTGAATTTATATTTTACTCCATATATCTTCTCATCTTTCTTCTCACAATATTTTTCATGTTTTGCAGAGTCTGAAAATTCTTTAAAAAACCAGATCCTTCATCTTTCTCGTCAGAAAGAGGAGCAGACTCGGAGGATTAATTCTTTGGAGAAAAAGCTAAAGTATGCTGACGAGGATCTGGTAAACATGGAAAAGGATGCCAGGATGATGGCTAAGAAGTCTCAGCATAACGCCAATCTCTCAAAGAAAAAGTATGCTGACGAACTTTGTGACAAACATGGTTTGTCTCGCGAAACTCTTGAATTCGACGAGATTTCTGATGACGAAGATCAGGAAGAGGAAACTGTTGAGGTTGATGTTGAAGATGGGGATGACGAGGAGGATGGCGAGGATGATGAAACTGATGATGATATCCTGAATGATGGCCCCATCAAGCCTTCGGATAAGGATTCAACCCAATCGGGTCCTTCCATCAAGTCTAAAGTTATTGATGGTGAGAATATTCCTCTAAACCAGTTTCTCCATCAAGAATGAATGATTCCTGTTTTTGCTCCTTTTCACAACTTTTCTCACAACATTTTAACTGGGCGCTCCCAAGATTGGGGGACATACTTTGTGTGAATTTTTGGTTCTTTAAACTTTATTTTGCTTCTCGTTACCTATTTATCTCATAAGAATATTTCTACTACATGTTTGCACTAGCAAATTAATATTGTTTTTAAACATGCTTATGAGAAAAGCCTAACCTTAATATGATTCCGCCATCCAAGAAAGTAAAGAATAACTAATCTAATAGCCTAACTTTGGTACATGTTTGTAGTATATACTTCCCTTTGTTCTTTGCTTTTTGTGATGTCATATTACGCGGAGGAATACAACATAAGAATACTTAGAATTTAAAAGTATATATTTGCCTCTATTCTTTTGTTGAATTCCGAAGTCGGATCCTTGGCCTCCTTGTTGACCCTTTCCGCAAGTTACCTTTTGCTTTCTATTTTTTTCACCTTTGATGTAACTCTGGGACTATTCCTGCGAGATTAGTAATTTATATTGTTTCTCTATGAGATTCCGAATTGATCACTTCGGTCATTATATAATATTATTATTTTTCCTCGTAAACTCCTGCCTTTGCGGATTTGTTTCCCTCATTCTGCCTTTGCGTGTATATACTTTCCTTTATTCTTTTGTGGAATTCCAAGATTGAGTATCTAGTTTCTTTGTAATTTGCTTCACTTGCTATATCGTTGTCTTCATCTTTATTTTCCTTTATTTTGAGGTCGTTCTCTACTTCAGATGATGTTTTATTTGTTACCTCATGCTGTTATTACTTGTTTTTTTTCCGTAGATTTGTTTTCGGTGATGTTGTGTTTCTAAGATTTGCTCTTATTATAATCTTCTCTGTTTTGTAATTTCTTTGTTTCATACGAGGTCTTATTACGCCTCCTAGTTAAGGTCTTATTGCACCTCACCCCGTTTGTATTAAGGGTTTTCATTATTTGGGTCGACGAAATAGTTGGCGCATGTTGCCCTTGCGAGTAATAGTCCATTGATCTTGTCTTATCTTATCGTATTATTTCCTCTACAAGATATTTCTTTGCGACAATACGACAAGTCTATCTATTCCCATGAATAATAGCCTCATGATATTGCCATCTTTATGGTCACTGAGCTCCCTAATGGAGGGTGTCGTCCCTTTATATTCCCACTGACTTCCCCTTTAAGGAAGCGTACCCCTAATTGCTACAGTTGAGCTCTTCTCATCCGGTGTATTCCAACAATCAGTTGTTTTCGTGACCTCTTATCCCTTCGCCGATATTGCTCATGGTTACGAGATCACACCCTAAATGAGGTTTCTTTTGGACCGAATGTATCGTATCCAGGACTTGCCAACCGGTATGGACAGATAAGCACCGGGCACCCATAGCTCAACCGTGTACCTTCGGCGCCATGATCGTATTTCTACACCCCTTACCGAAAACCATTCGGTTTTTTGCCTAACAATCTCCAGCGGATAGGTATTATCATTGCCCCTATTTCATATCTCTGGGAATTTACCAATTTGACGTGCGTTAGGTCTTACGTAGGTATGCCTCTTGCGTACTGTGCGAACTAGGGTGCGCCAAGATTGGGTTCCCAGCCTCCCTAAGTAGAGGGTTTTTTTATTCCTTGTATTTTGGGGGTCTTATCAGCCTCCTAATGACGTCTTACACGCCTGTTGAAGAGGTCTTATTTTTCCCGAAGGTCTTACCATCCTGTTTAAGAGGTCTTAGAGTTCCCTTTTTTGTTTTCTATTCGTTAGGTCTTACCAGCCCGTACTGTTGGTCTTAGAGTGCCTTTTATTTGCTCGAATTGAAAAGAGAAATTTTCGTAATATTTGTGTTAAATTATCATTACATTCTTTCGTTCTTTGCCCAATAAGTACTCAGCGAGATCCTCCATCTTTTTTTCTAAAATGATACTCCCTCCGTTCCACTTTACTTGATGTTTTAGGGTTTATTTTGTGTTCCAAAATAGATGAGAGTTTTAGTATTTTTTCCAAATTCTCTCTGATTTACCCTTGCTTTGAATCACACCAGAGCAAAAATTCTCATCGTAATCAACACATAAACATTTACTTCAATTTAAAAAAAATAATCCATGGAGGATATATACTCTAATCTATAAAAATTTGGTACATCCCAAGTAAATTACAATGGAATTGGTAACTTTCCCTAAAATCTAGAAACTAAAAACTAGGTCAAGGTTCAGAGCTAAGGGTTCCAAAGGAGGAGAGATTAGGAGAAATGATTTAGAGACAGGAAGAAGAAGGGACATAGTCTTTTCTAATCTTTTGTTAAGCCGTCATCAGCGTTCTCTTGCTGATTGTAATTAATGAACATGGTATTATGGTAAGCTGTAATCTTTTATTAGTGGCATGAACCAGGCGCAATTCGCATCTTGGATCTGTTTATCCCTGAGTGAATATTAGTTAAAAATCCATTACGGATAATAATTTTAATAGCCAGCTCCCATGATTTCTCCTAGATCTTTAGCTTTTTTTTCACAAAGGCGGTGCAAAATGAAAATGTTACATGAACACAAACTTGAGCTGAGAAAAGTTTTTCATGCAGGATTCTTTGTTTGATTGCTTAGAGCAGATCGCACATATGCTAATGTACATATATGATCACAGAATTATTACAGAGATAACATAACTATTGGGACGCAAGTGATCTAGAGAATGTCAGACACTTTAGGTTATAAAGGAAGACTTTCATATCATACTTACAGAATGTTTCATGACTATTTTTTCCAACTTTCAGTACAGGCTCCTGACACAAAAAGAAAAAACAAAGAAAGATTTATTTTTCTCACTTAGGTCTGATTCTTTTCCCAGATCGAGTCTATGCACGCTTGACACATCTTCATGATGTAATCCATGCCATATGTAATTGAAAGATACATATTACCTTTCAAAGTTGGACAGTTTCACCTTTCAATGCAACAGAAAAAGGCTTTCTGTGAAAGTTGTAAATACGGACCTACTATAGTGAAGAGGAAACAAGGAGATCCCGTCGATCTTTATTTTCGTGAGAGTCTTTTTATTGCGATCATAGGAATACAAAGAGACTGATTTTAGATTCCTCTGGAGATCGTCGTAACACTCAAAGACTATCTGGTCAGTTCCCTCAACTGCATGAAAATTGACAAATGACGGATAACAATGAAAAGGTAGTTTAACACTCTCTGCGCTCCAATTCCTGTCGTTCCCGTGACAGTTCTCTATCTTTTTGTCTGCTCCGTCATCTAGTATCCATAACTTCAGATGGAAAGGACTCATTCTATATGTTAGAGCTACACGTCCATTCAACTCTAGCATAGCAATTGGCGAGAAGAAGCTTTTTTCACGAGGCTCATCAAGGATGAAATTTGGGATTGGGATAACTCTATACTTCTCACTTCCTACATCAAATGCAACTATGACCTCGGTATCATAAATATCTCCGTGGTTCATAGAATTCATTAGCCAATATATAATACCGTTTGCATACACGCGACAACTTCCCATGTCCAACTGAGGAACCACCTCGTCAAGATTCATTTTGTTGTCGTCACTAGCTACCACAGAGATCCTTCTCCATTTAGTGTCATGGCCTACAGTCAACGCCTCCCAACTTGCATAACTTTGGGATTCACAAGTACGCCCAAGAAAAGATTGGGTTGTAGACAGTCTCCAAAAGCAGAAAACTTTATGTTGCATGGTCCTAGGATCAAATCCAAATTGATAAATAGGAAACCAGTGATTTATCTCAATTGTGCCATCTTCTTTCGCATATCTATTTTTTTCTTCCTCTATTAATGTCGATTTGATCCATTGAGTTTCTTCTCGTGTACTGACATTGTATATCCTAACAGCAGCTGCCTCCCGGTCTACAAAGCAAACCAAACCATTTACGGGTTTCAAAACTAGATCGTAAACAAACCAATCGTCATCTGCAGTCATCCTTACGTTACGAATAATGGCTTCTTTTGGCTCACCACTATTAAAACTGCTGCTGCTGCTGCCTTCAAGTACTGATGATATATCTGCTAAGAAAATACATTGACGAGGCGTTTTATTTGGTTGGTACCAGTAACCATCCCCGCCGTCGATTTTTTTCTGCGATGGAGTGATGAAGAGGATATTCGGACGTGACTGCGAACGGGTAAAGTGTAAATTAATAAAGTATGCATTGTGTTTAATCAAAGACAACCACCGTTTACATACTGACTTGAACCGCAAGATTGATCTCACTGGAAGTCTGCTTAGAATCTCACACAATATACCCTCATCATCAAATAGAAGACTGCTAGCACGGGACGCAACGATGATACCATAATGTTCATTACCATCTGCATCTGCAAGAGAACGATGATGGCGGCACAACAAAAGATTAGAAAAGACTACGTCCCTTCTTCTCTCCGTTTCTAAATCTTTTATTTCAATCTCTTCTTTCGAACCCTTAGCCCTAACCCGTGACACGTGGTCACCTCTCTTAATCTCCCTAGTTACATTCATTGGACGAATAGAAAGCTTTCTCGAGATAAAACTCCTAATATCTTCCCATCTTGAAACTTTACCAGTACTATTAATCACCCTTGTTGAAACATCACTAATCCCCATTAATAAATTAATTGAGTTGCTAGAAAGGTAAGGGTGCCTTGAATTAATTGACTGCAGGCTAGGAACATCAAGATCACCGCTCCTACTAGAAACTTTAGTACCATTGGTGATCTCTCTTTTTCTCTTCATCGGTTGATTTATTAAAATTGAAAACTAACCAAATTATAAATACAAATAATGGTTTCCCATGAAAACGATTTACTTAAAGAATTATGGGTTGCAATTCAATCAAGCAGCCGAAAAATCTATCACACAACCAAAATTGTCTGATCCTGTTTTATTTATAATCGACTCAATTCCAAATCTATTTGGTGTTCCGTAATGTACAAGGTCTCGTATATATAGAATAATAAATAGTAAGGTGTAAACTGGACGGTGTCCTCACGACGATAGCCCAGCCCAACACGTAAGTTGGCCCTACATGCCCTAACACGTTAGCTTAATGTGTTGTGTTGGGCAAGCTAATCGGTACAGTGGCACAAAATAGCACATCGTACGAATAAGCACGTGGCACAGCACGGCACAACATAACACATATAAAGCACTACACAATACCATACAAACAACACATTTTAATGTATGTTTCACAAACGGCTGTTTATTAATTTGGACATTTTATCTTCGTTATGTCGAATTCTTTCAGTAACAACACATATAATATCTAAATATGTTGAGAATATTTACTTTGAAAACTGTAAAATAAATATGTC
>JAJJMB010000963.1:0-19426 GCA_023531105.1 Papaver atlanticum | reverse complement strand
AGCATCGCCCAAAAAGGAAGGAAAAGAGGAATCCAAAGGAGTGAAGAAGAAGATTTTTTTTTATAGTAATTTTATTTTTATTTTTAGATTTTTTTATTTTTATTTTTAGATATTGTAATTAGGGTTTTATTTTTATTTTTGTAATTTTTTATTTTTTTTATTTTTTTGGGACTCTGGACATTTTTTTTTTTATTATACCCTACGGAAGGGTACCTTTAATTATAAAACTGTTTGCAGAGAAGGAGGACAATTACGATATTGTCTCTGCACCTTGGGTTCGTACACTGACACAGGAGTCAGTGGCCCGAGTCGACTACAACCGATTCATCCCCCGTATGGAACAGGAGGTAAGGTTCTGAACACTCGCGAATCCCCTGTCAGCGAGTTACTGTATTCCTTAAGGTGCATATCTGCTGAGGACCTGAATACGAATATTTACTTTTCTAGTAAAGGGCAATGCCTGGCCATACAAGATAAGGGTTCGGATTTCATCACCGTTCTCTTCTTGCCCGCCTTAGGAAAACAATACCGAACGCGAACCTAAGCTTAAAATATTGACTAGAACGAGACCGATAGGGTAACGAGCTTGTAGGAAAGTCGTTCAAAAGGATCGTATTGGGTATTTTGTTAGCTCAAAGTTCAGGAAGATTACTGTAAGTCGATTAGAGCCGCCTTGTAACCCAAGGAAGCGTTGCCAAAGAGGTAGGGGTATCAAAGCTCCTCTGAGCTTCTCCTACTTCTCTTCGACTTACTTTATTCGGATAGTCCTACGAGGTTTGCTAAAATTTTACCCAGTTGCCTCTTTGAAGAATAGAAGCTGGTCTAGAAACAATCTAAGTGGAGCCATCATGCTTTTTGTTTGCTAGAAATCAATAGGGTTGATTTTGTTGAGTCGTCCTTTATTTGTGATTGTTTATCCTTCCAATTTTAGGAAAATCTTGTGTATGCCTGAACGTAAAAGAGACGCCCTAGGTAGATTTGTAAAAGAAAAACCTAGCAGTTCTAAACGTCTCGATTACCTTAATCTAGAAGGTCCAATTTTTGGAGAGTCCTGTGTTGAACATTCTCCTGAAGAGAGAATCCCTAATACTCCGATAGTTCCAGAGATGGATACTTTGGAAGCTTTGTTAAATCCGACTAGGACCACTCGTCCCTCGTGTATTAAGTTAGCTGACACAGAAGCCAATTATGAGCTTAAACCTGGGACCATACAGATGCTCCCAATCTTTTTAGGGAAAGAAAATGAAAACCCTTATTTCCATGTTAGGGATTTTGAAGAAATTTGCAGTACCCTAAGAATTAGAGGCTTAGATGATGATGCTTTGAAACTTAGGTTATTTCCCTTTTCCCTGAAAGATAAAGCCAAATCGTGGCTATATAGTTTGACTTCTGAGTCAATCGAAACATATGAACAACTTACATCTGCCTTTTTAAATAAGTTTTTCCCTAGGCATAAAACATCGTCTATTAGGACGCAAATCTGCACATTCTCACAACAAGAGGGAGAATCTTTGTATAGGTATTTGGAAAGGTTCAATGATTTGTTAACACAATGTCCTCACCATGGTTTAGAAAAGGTTAGGCTAGTTCAGATCCTTTATGAGGGTTTAGATTATCCTACAATATCCACGGTTGAAGCTTTGTGTACAGGTGGGTTTGAGAACCAAACTGTTGATGCGGCAATGGCATTTTTGAATGAAGCCGCCGAAAAGACCCAACAATGGGAAAATAGTAGGGAACCCCGTAAAACGATTCTTCTAAGCAGAGGAAACGTTAATAGGATAGAAGGAGGCTCTGAATCAGATGTCAAGATTGCAGCGATAGCTAAAAGGTTAGAAGCTCTAGAAATGGGTCACACTAGTGGTAGATCGGAGCCTTTTTGGGAAGGCCATAATAATGAAGATCAAGCCAATGCTCTTTATAATAACACTAGACTCGAGATTCGTCAGAAATTTGACCCATATTCAGAAACCTATAACCCTGGGTGGAGAAACCATCCGAACTTTGCTTGGTCTAAGGGCCAAAATCAAGGTCAATTTAGTAACTCTAATGCTCCACCAGGTTTTAGTTATGCTAAGAATCCTTCAGGACAAGCTCAATTTCAGAATCAGTCGGATAAGAAAATCCTAAGCCTAGAGGAGTCTCTCATTTTGTTAACTCAGCAAACTGCAAAATTTCAGCAATCAGTAGAACTAAGTCTACAAGCTAGTAACAAGATAGGACAAGAAAATAGTCAGGCTATTTCTGAGCTGAAAACCCAGGTAGGTCTGATAAATGAGTCTTTGAGAGAAAAAGGTAGGTTTCCTAGTCAAACACAACCCAACCCTAAAGGAGTTCATGAAATAGGTGCAAAACAATCGAATCAGTTGAATGCTGTTAGAACCCTTAGGAGTGGTAGAATTGTAGACAATGAGGTAACCATGCCCGATAGTGAACATACTGTAGTTCACCCCTCAGGACCACCCATAGCTGAGGAGACCGATAAAGTTTCTGATGATGTCAATTCAGTCCCTGGGAGGTCTGATTCTGTGCCTAGAGCCCCGTTTCCCCAGCTATTAGTACCAACAAAGAAGGAATCGAACTTTAATGACATATTGGAGGTTTTTAAGCAAGTTACCATAAATCTTCCTTTATTAGATGCAATTAGGCAAATTCCTGCTTATGCCAAGTTCCTTGAGGATATGTGTACGCGAAAGCGAAAAATTAGCGTCCATAAGAAAGCCTTTTTAGCTAGTCACGTAAGTTCAATCATTCAGAACACCACAACTCCAAAGTACAAAGACCCAGGTTCCCCTACCATTGCTTGTACAATAGGTAAATTCCGGGTAGAAAAAGCTTTACTTGACTTAGGAGCCAATGTGAACTTACTGCCGTACCATGTGTATTTACAGCTAGGACTTGGTGAAATGAAACCTACTCAGATGACACTGCAGTTAGCTAATAGGTCCGTTAAAATTCCTCGAGGTGTTATCGAGGATGTTCTCATTGAGGTCGACAAGTTTATTTATCCAGTGGATTTTGTTGTACTAGATACCCAACCTGTCCCTGACCTAGAGAACCAGATACCTGTGATTTTAGGTCGCCCATTTTTAGCTACGTCTAATGCGATCATTAACTGTAAAAATGGTGTGATGAATTTGTCTTTTTGTAATATGACTATGGAGATGAACATTTTTAATGTCAGTAAGCTACCTTATGAGCTAGATGACACATGTGTTGAAGAGGTGAACATGATAGAAGCCTTAGTTCAGGAGTCATTACCAAACATTTTGTCTGAAGACCCATTAGAAAGTTGTTATCCCATTTTGGTTTAGATTTTGACGACGATAGCACTATTGAAGAAGTGAATGCACTATTAGATTCTACCCCTGTGTTAGACACTAATAGATGGAAAGCTAGGTTCGAACAATTACCAGCTTCTGAGACTACCTTAATTCCTTCTTTAGAAGAGCCTCCTAAGTTGGACCTTAAACCATTACCCGACACTCTAAAGTATGTGTTTTTAGGGCCATCTGAGACTTTACCTGTGATTGTAGCTTCCGATTTGGATAGTGATCAGGAAAGTAGGCTAGTGAATGTACTTCAAGATAATAAGGAAGCTTTAGGGTGGACTATAACATACATTAAGGGTATAAGTCCTACTGTATGTATGCATCAGATTCATTTAGAGGAAGACTCCAAACCTTCTGGGGAGATGCAACGTCGACTGAACCCTAACATGAAAGAGATAGTTCGAAAAGAGGTGCTTAAGTTGTTAGATACAGGTATTATCTACCCAATTTCAGACAGTAAGTGGGTCAGCCCCGTTCAGGTTGTCCCCAAGAAATCAGGTATCACTGTAGTCCAGAATGATAATAACGAGTTAATCCCAACCTGAGTGACCACGGGATGGCGTGTCTGTATTGACTATAGGAAATTGAACAAGGTCACAAGGAAGGATCACTTTCCCCTTCCTTTCATTGACCAAATGCTAGAGCGATTAGCTGGACATAGTCATTATTGCTTCTTAGATGGCTACTCCGGATATAATCAAATTGTTATTGCCCCAGAAGACCAAGAGAAAACCACTTTTACCTGTCCCTTTGGTACCTTTGCGTATAGACGCATGCCTTTCGGGCTATGTAATGCCCCTGCGACCTTTCAGCGTTGCATGATGAGCATATTTTCTGATATGGTAGAACGGTTTTTAGAGGTCTTTATGGATGATTTTTTAGTGTTTGGTTCATCTTTCGATGAGTGCTTGCATCATTTGACATTAGTGTTGACTAGGTGTAAGGAAAAGAATTTAGTGCTTAATTGGGGGAAATGCCATTTTATGGTTAAATCAGGAATTGTGTTAGGGAACATCGTATCCTCTAAGGGTATAGAGGTAGACAAAGCCAAAGTTGACCTTATTAAGACTTTACAGGTCCCAAAAACCGTAAAAGATATTAGGTCATTCCTAGGGCATGCAGGATTTTATCGTCGATTCATTAAGGATTTTAGCTTGATTTCTAGACCTCTTTGCAATTTGCTTGCAAAAGATGTCAAGTTTGTCTTTGATGGTGCGTGTTTAGAAGCTTTTGAGAAACTTAAGAGTTTACTCACTACCACCCCCATAGTCCAGGCACCTAACTGGAACCTACTCTTTGAGATTATGTGTGATGCTTCAGATTATGCTATCGGCGTTGTGTTAGGACAGCGAGAAAACAAATTACTTCATGTGATTTACTATGCTAGCAAAACTATGAATGATGCCCAACTGAATTATACAACTACCGAGAAGGAACTGTTAGCAATCGTGTTTGCCTTGGATAAGTTTAGATCCTATCTACTAGGTTCTAAGGTCGTAATCTATACCGATCATGCTGCTTTGAAATACCTTTTGTCTAAGAAGGATACTAAACCTAGATTGATTAGATGGATCCTCTTGTTGCAAGAATTTTCTCAAGACATTAGAGACAAAAAGGGTGCAGAAAATGTAGTAGCAGATCACTTGTCTAGGCTAGTTGTTGATCATTCTAATGATTCCCTTCCTATTAGGGATAGCCTTCCTGATGAACAATTATTCTCTGTTTCCCAATCACCTTGGTATGCACATATAGTGAACTATCTTGTTACTGGTCGAATGCCTCAACATTGGGGTAAACAAGATTGTTCTAGGTTTTTAGCCGAGGTTAAGCATTTCTTTTGGGACGATCCTTATCTGTTTAAGTATTTTCCAGACCAGATTATTAGGAGATGTATACCTGAGAGTGACCAGTCCAGTATTATCTCCTTTTGTCATGAACATGCATGTGGGGGTCATTTTAGTGCTAAAAAGACTGCTGCTAAGATATTGCAGTGTGGATTTTACTGGCCTTCGTTGTTTAAAGACTCCCATATTCATTGTGTTTCTTGTGAGCGTTGCCAGATGTTAGGAACCATTTCCCATAGAAATATGATGCCTTTGATCCCTATTTTAGTGATTGAGGTCTTTGATGTGTGGGGCATTGATTTTATGGGTCCATTTCCTAATTCTTTTGGTTATCTTTACATACTTGTCGCTGTAGACTATGTGTCTAAGTGGGTTGAGGCGGTTCCGTGTAGAACAAATGACCAAAGGGTCGTAGTCCAGTTTTTGAATGAAAATATACTTACACGTTTCGGTACGCCGCGAGCTATAATTAGTGATGGAGGTTCAAACTTTTGTAATAGACCGTTTGCTCTTTTAATGAAACAATATGGTATTACCCATAAAGTAGCTACCCCATATCACCCACAGACTAGTGGTCAGGTAGAGGTTTTCAATAGGGAAATTAAGCGTATTCTAGAGAAAACAGTTAATCCTAATAGGAAAGACTGGTCGTCGAGGCTTACTGATGCCTTATGGGCTTATCGTACTGCGTTTAAGACACCCATTGGAATGTCACCTATCGTTTAGTTTTTGGAAAGGCATGTCACCTACCTGTTGAGTTAGAGCATAGAGCCTACTGGGCTATTAAGCAGCTAAACTTTTCACTTGACAAGGCAGGAGCTCACAGAAAGCTCCAGCTCAATGAGTTGGACGAGATTCGTAGAGATGCATACGATAGTGCTAAGGAGTATAAGAACAAAATGAAACTTGTGCATGATAAGAATATTTTACGAAAGTCATTTTCTCCAGGTCAAAAGGTTCTTCTGTATGACACTCGTTTGCATCTATTCCCCGGGAAGTTGCGCTCTCGGTGGACCGGTCCTTTTGTGGTCCGTACTGCTTTTCCTCATGGCGCTATTGAAATTGAGACACCAGACGGTAGTAGTTCTTCAAAGGTTAACGGTCAGAGATTGAAGCCCTTTTTAGAGCCTTTTCCTACAGGTGATGTTGAGGAGGTCCCTCTGGAGGACCCTGTTTACCTTGATTGACCATCGAGGCAATTTGTATGTTGTATATTATTTTTGTAGGTTTTTTATTCCACTTCACCCAGGTACTATCTTTCCGACTTCTCTCTTTACTGATTCCTCATGTTATTTATACTTTTGGTATTGTTCTTTAATTAGAAACATTGAGGACAATGTTAGATTTAAGTTTGTGGGTGGGGTAGAAACTTTTTGTTACTTTTTGTTGCTCTAAATAAACTCCAGAGCCTAGAAATTTATGCTTATTAAGGATGGCACTAACCAATCTAAGTGGATGGAAGCATTTTGGTTTAGGAGCTGAGGAACCAATCTGATTAGATGGAAACATCTATAAGAGTCTATTCATAAAAGCACGGAGCTCAGGTGTTAGAAATAACATGATAGTTTCACTGTATCTCGGAATCATCTTATTACTTCTGTTTTTATTTTTGCAAATTTTTATGTTGATGTCGGCTGGGGTGAAATAGAGTGATTGAATTACTAAAAAAAAAAAAAAAGACCAGACCAATTAGACCAATCGGAATAAATAACACTTGGATAGCAATATGTGTGTGTTCTCCCTGTCTTCGTCGCCTAAACAAGCATGGAATGCAGGATTCACGGGAATTACCATGTAATCTGCTGACAAGAAGCATGTGCTTGGATCCAAAAGATCTAATCATGTCGTTAAAAAAATAAAAAAATAAAGGTTTATTATAAAGTCGACCACTAGTTCCCTTGTATATGCCAGCTGTGTTGATGTAGATTTAGGAATTGTCGACCACTGGTTCCCTTGTATATGCCAGTTGTGTTGATATTAGTCCAGACCAGTATCTCAATCCACTAGGTCATAGGTTCATCTTGGCATTGAAGTCCATTCGCAACCATCTATTTCTATATCCATCTTCTTTATCTATTCATGTGATTTGTTTGATTCCGGATATTGATGTCCATAGTGCGACTATCTGAGTAGAGCTCTGTCACTTATATATGAATTTTTGTATACTTGAGTGCAAACTTGTATACAACAATTGGAATTTCGCATCAGGGTACTTCCTCCCGTAATCAATAAGTATGCCAACCAAGGAGGTTCTTTAGTGCATTCCAAGGTTCTGCGTAGATAGCTAGGGTATGGAGTAAAGGTTTTGTGGGTACACCTCTGGTAAACCCTCCCGAGACTATAACTCGGCCACTAGGGCAACCTAGGGGTTTAAAGGCTTGTTGCACATGCTAAGTGCAACCGGCGATGCCTGCGACAGTGAGTTAGGATTTTATTTTGTAATTTTAATTTGCTCGGGACTAGCAAATAATAAGTTTGGGAGTATTTGATAGACGCATTTATGTGTCTATTTTCATCTCTTTTATGTATAGTGCTAGTACCCATTTTTGTACTAATTTTGGTATTTTATCCCTTGTAGGTGTTTTTGGAAAAATGGGCTTTTGCGGCGAATTTGGCTCAAAAAGTGGTTTTTTGCACTCATGGGAGAAAATTACTAAGGGGCACCCAAATTACTAAGGGGTGACCATTTGCTATTCGCACCCCTGGTCCGGATAAGGGGAGGTCATCCCCTTCGTTTGAACCTTACTTTTGGCGGGAAAGTTGGCAGGAATATCACGGGTCCTGTTTTTGGAAGTTACATGAGAAAGTTGGCAGGAATATCTCCTACAGGATTCGATTTTATCTCTTGAGAAAGTTGGGAAAGGTTTAGACAATTCAGTCACGTGTTTGATAACTTAAAAATGGAACTAAATCTTCTTATATTTGGTAGTTACCGAAAACAAATTTTCACGCGATTTATCGATGGCAGTTGCGTGTGGAAAGAAGGAGAAAATACCTCTTTATACATTTGATTCCATACTAGATGGATTTTGGAGAATTTTGGACAGCAGGGAGAGACGCGTGAAGAACAGGAAATATTCGAAACTTCCGGGAAAAGAAAAAAAGAGATATCTGGAAGATTTTCTTGAGATTTTCTGCGCCTATTGCGTATAAAAGGGATGTTGTTGAGTCATAGGAGGGGTACGAAGACTTTAGGGGAAGTTTAGAACACCAAAGAGCCAAAAAAATCAACTTGTAGGAAACCGAGTTCTGCTGCTGCTGCTGTTGCCGGAGAAGAAGACGAAGAACATAAGACCCACAGAGTCAGTCCCAGAGGCAGACTTATTTTCTGTGACAACGAGGTACGGTCGCATCTTCCTGCAGTCACCGAAGCCCTTCAGCAACGACTCAGACGTCTGTTTTAGACCTTCAGCAACTACAGAATCCGCTGTTTTAACACTTTTCTCCATTTTTAATCAACTTTTGAGCCATAAACATGTATTTTGAGATTATGATTAATATGAGGAGCTAAACCCCATTGCTGAGGCGATAGAGGAAGCTATTTTTCCAATAAAATGTGGTATAATCTATTTTATTTCAATTATTTTTATGATTATTTTCCTTGATTTATAATTGTTTGAATGATTTTTGTTAAGCAATTGTTATTTCTTTTGATAGAGCATGCTTAGCCATAGGTTTTTGATGCTTTATACTTTGGATTTACACTTGTTATTTTGAAAATCTACATATTGCAATAGTTTAGAATCAAATTAAACACAAAAATTGAATAAATATAAATACTGGATTTAATCACTTTGGACTTGGAAAATAGTGGAATCTTAGCCTCAGTATTCTTTTAATATTGATATCAACTTTGTCAGTGTTTGCTATAATTTTTAGTAATTTTTCTATTTAGTTTTGAATTTAAGTCTAAAGTTATCCTTCACAAGTTCGAGAATCGAATCCCTCTTTTTACTACAACTAAAATTCATATCAGTACTGTTTTTCCTCATGGAGCTGTTGAGATCGAGACACCGGATGGTTCTTCGAAGGTTAACGGTCAGAGATTGAAACCCTTTTTAGAGCCCTTTCCTACAGGTGATGTTGAGGAGGTCCCTCTGGAGGATCCTGCTTACCCTTGATTCGAGGTCATTGTATGTTGTATATTAGTTTTTGATTTCTCTCTTCACCCAGGTACTATCTTTCCAACTTATCCTTGTGTTATTTTTGGTACTGCTCTTTCATTAGAAACATTGAGGAAAATGTTAGATTTAAGTTTGGGGGTATGGGAAAAACATTTTTAGTTGCAATAAATAAACTCCAGAACCTAGAAATTTATGCCTATTAAGGATTGCACTAACCAATCTAAGTGGATGGAAGACTTTTGGTTTTAGGAGTTGAGGAACCAATCTGAGTAGATGGAAACATCTATAAGAGTCTATTCGTAAAAGCACAGAGCCCAGGTGTTATAAATAACATGATAGTTTCGCCATATCTCGTTGAGTCCTTTTCACTTCTGTTTTTATTTTATTTTCTTTTTAAAATATGTTTCTCTAATTGATTAGGTGGGGCTCACGATTCAAGTTGTTACCACTGCTAGGGTGTAATAGAGTGATTGAGATACTAAAAAAAAAAAAAAAAAACTAGACCAATAGACAATTCGGAATAAATATTAACACTTGGATAACAATATGTGTGTGTTCTCCCTCTCTCTGTCGCCTAAACAAGCGTGGAATGCAGGATCCACGGGAATTACCATGTAATCTGCTGACAAGAAGCATGCGCTTGGATCCACAAGGTCTAATCATGTTGTTAGTTCTAAATAAATAAATAATGTGTGTTCAATAAATCGACCGTTGGTTCCCTTGTATATGCCAGACGAGTTGATCTAGAATTAGGATTATTGACCACTGGTCCCCTTGTATATGCCAGTTTTGTTGATATTAGTCAGACCGGTATCTCAGTCCATTAGGATAGGTTCATCTTGGCAGAGGACTTTAGACAGATATGAGAAACACCGTTCACCTAGTCAACATCAAAACCATCTATGTTTTTCTATATCCATCTCTTAATCTATCCATGTGATTTGTTGACTCCGGATATTGATGTCCATAGTGAAACTATCTGAGTAGAGCTCTGTCACTTATATATGAATTTTAGTATACTTGAGTGCAAACTCGTGTACAGCAATTGGAATTTCGCATCAGGGTACTTCCTCCCGTAATCAATAAGTATGCCAACCAAGGGGGTTCTTTAGTGCCATTTCAAGGTTCTGCGTTGATAGCTAGGGTCTGGAGTAAAGGTTTTGTGGGTACACCTCTGGTAAACCCTCCCGAGACTATAACTCGGCCACTAGGGCCACCTAGGGGTTCAAAGGCTTGTTGCACACGCTATGTGCAATCGCGATGCCTGCGACAGTGAGTTAGGATTTTATTTTGTAGTTTTTATTTTCTCGGACTAGCAAATAATAAGTTTGGGGGTATTTGATAGACGCATTTATGTGTCTATTTTCATCTCTATTGCGTATATTGTTAGTACCCATTTTTGTACTTATTATGGTGTTTTATGTGTTTGTAGGTATTTTTGGGAAATAAACATTTTTGGAAAAATCGGCTCAAAAAATTATGCGGAGCACCCCTGGAGGATATTTGTTATTCGGACTCTCAGTTTGGATAAGGGGCACCTCAGTTGGGCACCTGTTATTCGCACTCCCGGTTTGGTTAGGGGGACACCCTTCTTCTTCACGGTTTAAGAAAATTTGGCGGGAAAGTGCAGGTTCGAATATTTTTCACCTGCAGAGTTTTCTTTTTTTAATTAGGAGGAGCTGTGGCGAGATTCAATCACTCCAATCGACTCATTCCAGCCTGTTACACTCACACAGGACTGGTAAGTCCTTCATATTCGAAAATCTTGGGTTGAATACGTGGAATTTCTACACAACAGGGAGTACGTGTGCGGATGAGATAATGGCGGGATTACAACGTGATTTTACGTGTGATGCTCGTGTTTGGATAGAGCTAAGCCGCTGCAGAAGCGTGAAGGAAGATTCAGCACTCGTTGACAGCGTGAGAAGAGAAGAAAGGGAAGAAAATATTCCCGAGAAGATATTCATTCACTGCCGAGTAATGGAAGATTTGTTGGAGTTATGGAGGAGTATTCTCGGTGATGTGAGGCTATATAATGTGTGGAGGAGTAATAGAGCGCAACAGGGAGAATTGGGAGCAGTAGAGGGCCGGAAAATCCAAGTTACAGGAAGGATATTTTTTTTATGCTGGTGAAGAACGTACGAAGAACATAAGACACTCAAAGACAGTCGTTCTTCAACAGTGCTAGTGACGGTTATTTCTTACCGTTTCCTGTAACAATTGATTTTGTAACAAATATAAGTGTTACAAACCCGGTTTTAATAATTTTTCTCCCATTTCATCATTTGTGAACCATTTTTGAGCATTAATAAAGATGAATTTTGAGCATATTTCCATGATGATGATGAGCTAATTCTCGCGTAATCAAGGCACGGAGGAAGCTATTGATGCATGAATAATTGGTAATTATTTTACTTTTCTCTAATTTGCATTTTATAATTCACTTAAATCACTGCTTTGCATAATTTTAATTGTTTGCATAATTTTCTTAATTAGTTGTAATTCAATTAGATAGGTTATATTTTGTTTAGATAATCTATGCTTAAGGAATACAATTAATGTTTGAGAATATGCCTGATTATTTGTGAATTAAGAAATAAGAGATTTTAAAGATAATTAGAGTTTTGGAATTTTTACCATCATTCATTCATGTGTAATAGTGGAATCTAGTGTCTTGGTTATTTTCAATCTTGAAAACAAATTTGGATTTAAATTTTCTCTATTTTTAGTTTAAATAAGTCTAAAATCAATTGCTTTCACAAGTCTCAACGAACCTTTTACTACAACAAAGTTGAAATCACATCAATTTTTTGCGCCGCTGACGCGGACTTGTTTTTAAGTTAGAGTTTTTAGATTTATTATTTTTTAGTTTTTTTTTAGATTTTTATTATTTTCTCTTTGTTCTATTTTACGTTTCTTTGGGTATATTTCTTTGTGCTACAGGTTTGGAGTTTGGACCGAAAAGAATTTAAGCCAAAGACTTTGGTGACTAAGAGATTAGGAGCCAAAGAAAAAAGCTAAAAGAAATGGAAAAGAAAGACAAATAAATTTTATTTTTATTTTAGTTTTTATTTCTTTAGATTTTCTTTTTAGAAATTGTATTAGGATATCTTTTATTTTTGTAATTTTTATTTCTTTTGCAAAATTTTTTTTTGACTTTGGACTGTGAACTTTGGGACATTATTATTTTATTTTTAAACCCTACGGAAGGGTAGTTTTAAATATTAAACCGTTTGCAGAGAAGGACGACGATTACGATATCGTCTCGGCCCCTCGGGTTCGTACATGACATAGGAGTCGTGGCCCGAGTCGACTTCAGCGGTTCATCCCCCGTCTGGTACGAGAGGTAAGTTTTTCGAAACACCCGCGAATCCCCTGTCAGCGGGTTTACTGTCTGCCTTAAGGTGAATATATGTTGAGGACTGAATACGGATTTTAATTTACTAGTAAAGGGCAAGGACAGGCCATACAAGATAAGGGTTCGGATTTCATGACCGTTCTCTTCTTGCCCGCCTTAGGAAAACATAACCTACGCGAACCCAAGCCTAAAATATTGACTAGAACGAGACCTATAGGGTAACGAGCTTAATAAGAAAGTCGTTCGAAAAATATTGGTTGCTCTTTTAAGCATACTTTGAAGTTCATGAAGATTACTGTAAGTCGATTAGAGCCGCCTTGTAACCCAGGGAAGCGTTGCCAAAGAGGTGGGGGTATCAAAGCTCCTCTGAGCTTCCCCTACTTCTCTTCGACTCACTTTATTCAGATCGATCCAGAGAGGTTTGCTTAGATTGTAACGAATTCCTTTTCGAAGGATTAGAAGCTAGTCTAGAAACAATCTAAGTGGAGCCATCATGCTTGTTGTTTGCTAGAAATCTTTAGGTTTGCTTTGGTGGAGTCAGCCTGCTATGTGTTTGCTTAGAACCTCCCTTCCTTAGGATTTTTTTTTATATTTTTTTTTAGTGTATGCCAAAATCGCTCAAGTCCATTAGTGAGCGTGCTTGGAAAAGAGACACTTTTGGCCGTTTGATTAGTGATGAGCCTAGAGGTTTTTCTTTTGTAGACGGGGAGCTCGAAGACTCTTATTTGGAGAGCCCTGTTTTTGGAAACTTCAATTTTGAAAATTTAAGTCTTAGTGAGGAATTCACCCCTAGGATTTTTACTGTGCAAACAATGACAACTTTGAAGGAGTACATGTACCCAACTAGGACCAACCGACCATCGTGCATTAAGTTGCCATCCTCTACGGCTAGTTATGAGTTGAAACCTGGTATTCTTCAGATGATCCCTATATTCTTAGGAAAAGATGATGAAAACCCTTACTTTCACATTAGGGACTTTGAAGAAATTTGTGGAACAATTAATATTAAAGACCTTAGTGAAGAAGTCTTGAAACTTAGGATGTTCCCCTTTTCATTGAGAGATAAAGCCAAGACCTGGCTGAACAACCTACCATCTGAATCCATAAAAACATGGCAGGAACTTATTGATGCCTTCTATTTTAAATTCTACCCTAAGCATAAAACTGCAGCTGTTAGGCAGAAAATTAGTACTAGTGTTCAACAAGAGGGAGAATCTCTTTATAGGTTTTTAGAGAGATTCAATGATCTCTTATCCCAATGTCCTAACCATGGGTTTGACAAAATGAAACTAGTAGGGACTCTTTATGATGGTTTAGACTATTCGACCAAAGCCACGGTCGTATCTTTGTGCGCTGGTGAGTTCACTAGTAAAAATGCTAATGATGCGTTTTCCTTCTTAGAAGATGTCGCTGAAAAATTCCAATAGTGGGAGTCTTGTGTTGAACCCCCTAAAAGACTCTTGATCAATAGAAGTAGCACCAATGTGGTTGATACAGGATTTGGGTCTGATGCTAAGTTTACTGCTTTGTCTAGAAGGTTAGAAGCTTTGGAATTGAATCAGTCTAAACATAGGTCTTTTGTTGAACCTGATAATAGGATTAGAGCCTCTCAAGTCTCTAGTTGTGGAATAGAACCCAATAACTCATTTTAGGAAGGTCAGGTTAGTGAAGAGCAAGCCCATGCTGTATATAACAATGCTAGATTTGAAAACCGTCAGAAGTTTGACCCCTACTCAGAGACCTACAACCCTGGTTGTAGAAACCATCCTAATTTCTCTTGGTCTAAAGGATAGAGTCAAGGCCAGTCTAGTAATTCTCAGCCTCTTCCAGGTTTTGGTTATAATAACAACCCTTCAGGTCAAGCCCAGTTCCAGAACCCTTCTGAGAATAGAATAATTCGCTTAGAGGAAACTCTTAGTATATTACAAAAGAGCCAGGACATGTTCGTAAAGACCCAAGAAGTATTACTAAAGAACCATGCTAGTTTTCAAGAGGAAACCAAGAAGAATTTTCAACATAATGCCAAGACTCTTGCTAAGTTAGAACTTCAAGTTGGTCAAATGGCTAAGATTCTAAGTGAGAGAGATAATGGGAGTTTTCCTAGTCAGACTCAACATAATCCTAGAGGAAATCATGAAATAAGAGGAAGATCATCTGATCATGTGAATGCAATCAAAACCCTTAGGAGTGGTAGAGAAATAGACAATAAGGTTTCCATGCCTGATAGTGAACATGTTGTAGTTCACCCTTCTGAATCAGAAGATGAAGAGATTGATGGAACCTCTAAGGAGACTGATGAGGCCCCTGATAAGCCAAACTTTGTTCCCAGAGCCCCATTCCCACAATTGCTAGTACCAACTAAGAAGGAGTCCACTTTTAATGATATTTTGGAGGTTTTTAAGAAGGTAACTATCAACCTTCCATCATTAGATGCAATTAGGCAGATTCCTCCTTATGCCAAGTTCCTTAAGGACTTGTGTACGTGAAAGCGTAAGCTCAGTGTCCATAAGAAAGCCTTCCTAGCTAGTCATGTGAGTTCTATTATTCATAATACTACTACTCCTAAGTATAAAGACCCAGGTTCCCCTACCATTGCCTGTACAATAGGGAAATACCGTGTTGAGAAAACGCTGATTGACTTAGGAGCCAGTATGAACTTACTCCCATACCATGTGTACCTTAAGCTAGGACTTGGTGAGATGAAACCTACCCAGATAACACTTCAGTTAGATGATAGGTCCGTAAAAATTCCTCGTGGTGTGATCGAGGATGTTCTTATTGAGGTCGATAAGTTTATTTATCCAGTGGATTTTGTTATTCTAGATACCCAACCTGTCCCTGACCCAGAGAACCAGATACTGGTAATTCTAGGTCGCCCGTTTTTAGTTACATCCAATGCGATCATCAACTGTCGAAACGGTATTATGAATTTGTCTTTTGGTAACATGACCATTGAGCTGAACATTTTTCATATTAGTAAGCTACCCTCTGAACTAGATGACTCGAGCATAGAAGAGGTCAACATGATAGGAACATTAGTCGAGGAGTCGTTACAAAATACTTTGTTAGAAGATCCACTAGAGAAATGCCTAGCCCAATTTGGGATTGATTTTGATGATGATAATGTGATTAATGAGGTGAATGCTTTGTTAGATTCAACCCCTTTGTTGGACACTAGTAATGTTTGGAAACCTAAATTCGAACCCCTACCAGTTTCTGAGTCTACTCTAGTTCCTTCGTTAGGAGAGCCTCCTAAGTTGGACCTTAAACCATTACCAGATACCTTGAAGTATGTGTTTTTAGGCCCATCTGAAACTTTACCTGTGATTGTAGCATCCAACTTGGATAGTGATCAGGAAAGTAGGCTAGTAACCGTCCTTCAAAACAACAAGGAAGCTTTAGGATGGACCATAGCAGACATTAAGGGTATAAGTCCTACTGTTTGTATGCATCGGATTTATTTAGAGGAAGATACCAAACCTTCTAGGGAGATGCAACGTCGACTAAACCCTAATATGAAAGAGGTAGTTCGAACCGAGGTTCTTAAGTTATTAGATGCAGGCATTATCTACCCTATTTCAGACAGCAAGTGGGTCAGCCCTGTTCAGGTTGTCCCCAAGAAATCCGGTATTACTGTAGTCCAGAATGAGAACAATGAGTTAATTTCAACCCGAGTGACCACGGGTTGGCATGTTGCGTGTTTGTATTGACTATAGGAAATTGAACAAGGTCACAAGGAAGGACCACTTTCCCCTTCCTTTCATCGACCAAATGCTAGAGAGATTAGCTGGACATAGTAACTACTGCTTCTTAGATGGCTACTCCGGATATAATCAGATCTTTATTGCCCCTGAAGACCAAGAAAAAACTACTTTTACCTGTCCCTTTGGTACCTTTGCGTATAGACGCATGCCTTTCGGGCTTTGTAATGCCCCTGCAACTTTTCAGCGTTGTATGATGAGAATATTTTCTGACATGGTAGAACGGTTCTTAGAGGTCTTTATGGATGATTTTTCAGTATTTGGTTCGTCTTTTGATGAGTGCTTGTATCATTTGTCATTAGTTTTGACTAGGTGTAAGGAGAAAATTTTAGTGCTTAATTGGGAGAAATGTAATTTCATGGTTCGTTCAGGAATTGTTTTAGGGCATATCGTATCTTCTAAGGGTATAGAGGTAGATAAAGCCAAAGTTGACCTTATTAAGACTTTACAGGTCCTAAAAACCGTAAGAGATATTAGGTCATTCTTAGGGCATGTAGGTTTTTATCGTCGATTCATTAAGGATTTTAGCTTGATTTCTAGACCTTTTTGCAATTTGCTTGCAAAAGATGTTAAGTTTGTCTTTGATGATGCTTGTTTAGAGGCTTTTGAGAATCTTAAGACTTTTCTCACTACCACCCCCATAGTTCAGGCACCCAACTTGAACCTACCCTTTGAGATCATGTGTGATGCTTCAGATTTTGCTATTGGTGTTGTGCTAGGTCAGCGAGAAAACAAATTACTCCATGTGATTTACTATGCTAGCAAAACTCTGAATGATGCCCAGGTGAACTATACTACTACAGAGAAGGAACTGTTAGCCATTGTGTTCGCCTTAGACAAGTTTAGACCCTATATCTTAGGTTCTAAGATTATAATCTTCACTGATCATGCTGCTTTAAAGTATCTTCTTTCCAAGAAGGATACAAAACCTAGATTGATTAGATGGATCCTATTGTTGCAGGAATTTTCCTTAGACGTTAGAGACAAAAAAGGTGCAGAAAATGTAGTAGCAGACCACTTGTCTAGGATTGTTGTGGATACTCCTGATGATTCCCCTCCTGTTAGAGATAGTTTTCCTGATGAACAACTGTTCTTTGTTACCCAATTACCTTGGTATGCGAATATAGTGAACTATCTTGTTACTGGTCGAATTCCCAAACATTGGGGTAAACAAGATCGTTCTAGATTTTTAGCTGAGGTTAAGCACTTCTTTTGGGATGATCCTTATTTGTTTAAGTATTGGCCAGACCAGATTATTAGGAGATGTATACATGAGATTGATCAGTCAAGTATTATTTCCTTTTGTCATGATCATGCTTGTGGGGGTCACTTTAGTGCTAAGAAGACTACTGCTAAGATATTGCAGTGTGGATTCTATTGGCCTTCGTTGTTTAAAGATTCCCACAGTTACTGTGAACGTTGCCAGAAATTTAGAACCATTTCCCGGAGGAACATGATGCCCTTGAACCCCATCTTAGTTGTTGAGGTCTTTGATGTGTGGGGTATTGACTTTATGGGTCCGTTTCCTAATTCTTTTGGTAACCTATACATCCTTGTCGCTGTAGACTATGTCTCTAAGTGGATTGAGGCGGTTGCGTGTAAAACCAATGACCATAGGGTCGTAGTCCAGTTTTTGAAAGAGAATATACTTACACGTTTTGGTACGCCGCGAGCTATAATTAGTGATGGAGGTTCACACTTTTGTAATAGACCATTTGCTATTTTAATGAAACAGTATGGTATTACCCACAAAGTAGCTACCCCATATCACCCACAGACTAGTGGTCAGGTAGAGGTCTCCAATAGGGAAATTAAGCGTATTTTAGAGAAAACAGTTAATCACAATAGGAAAGACTGGTCATTGAGGCTTACTGATGCCTTATGGGCTTACCGTACTGCGTTTAAGAAACCCATTGGAATGTCACCTTATTGTTTAGTATTTGGAAAGGCATGTCACCTTCCTGTTAAGTTAGAGCATAAATCCTATTGGGATATTAAGCAGCTAAACTTTTCACTTGACAAGGAAGGAGCTCACAGAATGCTCCAGCTCAATGAGTTGGACGAGATTCGTAGAGATGCATACGATAGTGCTAAGGAGTATAAGAACAAAATGAAACTTGTGCATGAAAAGAATATTTTACGAAAGTCATTTTCTCCAGATCAAAAAGTTCTTCTGTATGACACTCGTTTGCATCTATTCCCCGGGAAGTTGCGCTCTCGGTGGACAGGTCCTTTTGTGGTCCGTACTTGATAGACGCATTTATGTGTCTATTTTCATCTCTTTTATGTATAGTGCTAGTACCCATTTTTGTACTAATTTTGGTATTTTATCCCTTGTAGGTGTTTTTGGAAAAATGGGCTTTTGCGGCGAATTTGGCTCAAAAAGTGGTTTTTTTCGCTCATGGGAGAAAATTACTAAGGGGCACCCAAATTACTAAGGGGTGACCATTTGCTATTCGCACCTTTGGTCCGGATAAGGGGAGGTCATTGATGTCGTTTTATAGTTGTAGTGGTAAAAAGGTTCGTTGCTCGAACTTGTGAAGGATTTTCGAAAATTAAATAGAATTGTTTTGACAATAATAAGAAAATACCGAGACTTTGGATTCCACCATTGACCAATTAATTGATAAACTCTAATCAATATTCATGCAATATTCTTCTTTAAAGTGATTCTAATATTTGCCTCTAATAGATTTTTGAAGTAATAATTGTAAGCACGAAGCATGAAACATCAAAAGTATTAAAACTAAGCATGTCCCATCAAAACACTTCACAACTACTCAATAAAAACCAATTTTTCTTTTAAGTTCTATGCAAATAATCATGTAAAATAATTGCAATAAATAATTAAAATAGAATTATACCACTTTTCATGGAACAATGGCTTCCTCCGTCGCCTCGGCTAAGGGGTTTAGCTCCTCATATTAACCACTTGCTCAAAATACATATTTGGTGTTCAAAAGTTGATTAAAAGAGTGAAAAGTGCTAAGCAGCGGATTCTGTAGTT
>JAJJMB010000961.1:0-13348 GCA_023531105.1 Papaver atlanticum | reverse complement strand
GGTATTTCCCTATTGTACAGGCAATGGTAGGGGAACCTGGGTCTTTATACTTAGGAGTAGTAGTATTCTGAATAATAGAACTCACATGACTAGCTAGGAAGGCTTTCTTATGGACACCGAGCTTACGCTTTCGCGTACACAAGTCCTTAAGGAACTTGGCATAAGGAGGAATCTGCCTAATTGCATCTAATAATGGAAGGTTGATTGTTACCTGCTTAAAAACCTCCAAAATGTCATTAAAAGTGGACTCCTTCTTAGTTGGTACTAGCAATTGTGGGAATGGGGATCTAGGAACAAAGTTTGGCTTATCAGGGGCCTTATCAGTCTCCTTAGAGGTTCCATCAATCTCTTCAGCTTCTGATTCAGAAGGGTGAACTACAACATGTTCACTATCAGGCATGGCAACCTTATTGTCTATTTCTCTACCACTCCTAAGGGTTTTGATTGAATTCACATGATCAGACGATCTTCCTCCTATTTCATGAACTCCTCTAGGATTAGGTTGAGTTTGACTAGGAAAACTCCCACTATCTCTCTCACTTAGAATCTTAGCCATTTGACTAACTTGAAGTTCTACCTTAGCAAGAGATTTGGCATTATGTTGAAAATTCTGCTTGGTTTCTTCTTGAAAACTAGCCTTGTTCTTTAGTAATACTTCTTGGGTCTTTACGAACATGTCCTGGCTCCTTTTTAATAAGCTAAGAGATTCCTCTAAGCTAGTTATTCTATTCTCAGAAGGGTTCTGGAACTGGGCTTGACCCGAAGGGTTCTTATTATAACCAAAACCTGGGGGAGGCTGAGAATTACTAGATTGTCCTTGACTCTGTCCTTTAGACCAAGAGAAATTAGGATGGTTTCTCCAACCAGGGTTGTAGGTCTCTGAGTAGGGGTCAAACTTCTGTCGGTTTTCAAATCTAGTATTGTTATAGACAGCATGGGCTTGCTCTTCACTATCCTGACCTTCCCAAAACGAGTTACTGGGTTCTATTCCACAACTAGAGACTTGAGAGGCTCTAATCCTATTATCAGGTTCAACAAAAGACCTATGTTTAGATTGATTCAATTCCAAAGCTTCTAACCTTTTAGACAAAGTAGTAAACTTAGCATCAGACCCAAAGCCTGTATCAACCACATTGGTGCTACTTCTATTGATCAAGAGTCTTTTAGGGGGCTCAACACAAGATTCCCACTGTTGGGATTTTTCAGCGACATCTTTTAAGAAGGACAACGCATCATCAGCATTTTTACTAGTGAACTCACCAGCGCACAAAGACTCGACCGTGGCTTTGGTCGAATAATCCAAACCATCATAGAGAATCCCTACTAGTTTCATTTTGTCAAACCCATGGTGAGGACATTGTGATAAGAGATCATTGAATCTCTCTAAAAACCTATAAAGAGATTCTCCCTCTTGTTGTACACTAGCACTAATTTTCTGCCTAACAGCTATAGTTTTATGCTTAGGGTAGAATTTAAAATAGAAGGCATCAATAAGTTCCTTCCATGTTTTTATGGATTCAGATGGTAGGTTGTTAAGCCAGGTCTTGGCTTTATCTCTCAGGGAAAAAGGGAACATCCTAAGTTTCAAGACTTCTTCACTAAGGTCTTTAATATTAATTGTTCCACAAATTTCTTCAAAGTCCCTAATGTGAAAGTAAGGGTTTTCATCTTCTTTTCCTAAGAATATAGGGATCATCTGAAGAATACCAGGTTTCAACTCATAACTAGCCGTAGAGGCTGGCAACTTAATGCACGATGGTCGGTTGGTCCTAGTTGGGTACATGTACTCCTTCAAAGTTGTCATTGTTGGCACAGTAAAAATCCTAGGGGTGAATTCCTCACTAAGACTTAAATTCTCAAAATTGAAGTTTCCGAAAACAGGGCTCTCCAAAGAAGAGTCTTCGAGCTCCCCGTCTTCAAAAGAAAAACCTCTAGGCTCGTCACTAATCAAACGGCCAAAAGTGTCTCTTTTCCAAGCACGCTCACTAATGGACTTGAGCGATTTTGGCATACACTAATAAAAAATAAAAAATAAAAATAAAAATCCTAAAGAAGGGAGGTTCTAAGCAAACACACAGCAGGCTGACTCCACCAAAGCAAACCTAAAAATTTCTAGCAAACAACAAGCATGATGGCTCCACTTAGATTGTTTCTAGACCAACTCCTAATCTTTCGAAAAGGAATTCGTTACAATTTAAGCAAACCTCTCTGGATCGATCCGAATAAAGTGAGTCGAAGAGAAGTAAGGGAAGCTCAGAGGAGCTTTGATACCCCCACCTCTTTGGCAACGCTTCCTTGGGTTACAAGGCGGCTCTAATCGACTCACAGTAATCTTCCTGAACTTCAAAGTATGCTTAAAAGAGTAACCAATATTTTTCGAATGACTTTCCTATTAAGTTCGTTACCCTATAGGTCTCGTTCTAGTCAATATTTTAGGTTTTGGTTCGCGTAAGTTATGTTTTCCTAAGGCGGGCAAGAAGAGAACGGTGATGAAATCCGAACCCTTATCTTATATGGCCAGTCCTTGCCCTTTACTAGGAAATTAAAGTCCGTATTCAGTCCTCAACATATATTCACCTTAAGGCAGACAGTAAACCCGCTGAAAGGGGATTCGCGGGTGTTTCGAAAAACTTACCTCCCGTACCAGACGGGCGAAGAACCGCTGAAGTCGACTCGGGCCACGACTCCTATGTCATGTACGAACCCGAGGGGCCGAGACGATATCGTAATCGTCGTCCTTCCCTGCAAACAGTTTGTATTTAAAACTACCCTTCCGTAGGGTTTAAAAATAAAATAAAAATGTCCAAGTGTTCAAATGTCCCAAAAATAAAAATAAAATACAAAAATAAATCCCTATATACAGTTTCTAAAAAAAAAAAAAAAATAATCTAAAAACCTAATAAAATAAAAAATAAAAAAAAATAAAAAATATTCTTTGTCCTTCTTTTCCTTTTCTTTTAGCTTTTATCTTTGGCTCCTAATCTCTTAGTCACCAAAGTCTTTGGCTTAAAAAAAAATTCGGTCAAAACTCCAAACCTGTAGCACAAAGAAATATACCCAAAGAAACGTAAAATAGAACAAAGAGAAAATAATAAAAATCTAAAAAATAAATCTAAAAACTCTAACTTATAAACAAGTCCGCGTCGGCGGTGCCAAAAATTGATGTAATTTTGATAGTGGTAAGAATGAGGTTCGTAAGACTTGTGAAAGCAATTGAATTTAGATTTATTTAAACTAAAAGTAGAGAAAATTTTAATCCAAATTTGTTTTTTTTAGAGTGAAAATAACCAAGACACTAGAATCCACTATTACACATGAATAAATGATGATAAAAATTCCAAAACTCTAATTATTTTTAAAATCTCTTTTTCTTAATTCACAAATTATCAAGCATATTCTCAAACATTAATTGTATCCCTTAAGCATAGATTATCTAACCAAAGCATAACCTATCTAATTGAATCACAACTAATTAGGAAAAATTATGCAAACAATTAAAATTCTATAAAGTAGTGATTGAGTGAATTATAAAATACAAATTAGAGAAAAATAGAATGGTTACCAATTATTCATGCATAAATAGCTTCCTCCGTGCCTTGATTACGCGAGAATTAGCTCATCATTATCATGGAAACATGCTCAAAATTCATCTTTGTTAATGCTCAAAAATGGTTCACAAATGATGAAATGGGAGAAAAATGAATAAAATCGGGTTCTGTAACACTTATATTTGTTACAAAATCTATTGTTACAGAAAACGATAAAGGAATACCGTCGCTGGAACTGTTGAAGAACGACGATCTTTAAGGGTCTTATGTTCTTCGTACCTTCTTCACCAGCAGAAAAATGGTTTTTTCCTGTAACTTTTTTTTCTCGATTTTTTATACTCTAAACGTCTCCCTATTCTCCCCCTCAACTCTCCATCCCTTCTTTGAGTCTCCTAAAGCCTTTATATAGTCAGAGGATCAAGAATAATATCGTAATAACCCAAAAATCTTCTCGATATCCAACCATTAACTCATGAATATTTTCTTTTATGTTTTAGGTTCTTACGCATCTTTTCGACATATACACGCTCCAGAACTTCCTTGTTTGACTCCTCCACACTTCTGCAGCAACCAAACTCCATCAAAACTCAATCCATGCACGTTCAAACACGTTGTATTCCGAGGTTGAATATTTTCTTCCCGACGAAAATTCAGCCCAACTGAACGCATTAGAACACTCATACCACCATTGTTTGGGCATATCATGTTCATCCCAATCAAAATCAATGATTGAATCTCACTAAAACTCCTTCAAAAATCCAACAGAAAATTCTGCAGAAAAATGATTTTTTTCCCGCCAAAAATATTTTTCAAACGATGAAGGTGAAGTGCCCTGAATCCAAAACACGGGTGCCTTTAGCAGCTCGGCTGCCTTGGGGGCGCCCTTATCCATTTTTAGGGTGCCTTTAGTAATTTTGGTGGGTGCCTTTAACACTTTTTTCTGGGGTTTTTCCAACACTTTTTCGGGATTCTTCCGGTGTATTTCTGGGGTGCTTCCGGTGCATTTCTGGGGTGCCTTTAGTACTCTATCCTGGGGTGTAAAACACCACTTTACGAGCCAATTTCGTCGCAAGAGCTTATTTCTCTAAAAATACCTACAAAGACATAAAACACCATAATAAGTACAAAAATGGGTACTAATAATATATACAATATAGATGAAAATAGACACATAAATGCGTCTATCAAATTCCCCCAAACTTATTATTTGCTAGTCCCGAGCAAATTTAATCTACAAAATAAAATCCTAACTCACTGTCGCAGGCATCGTCGATTGCACTTAGCATGTGCAACAAGCCTTTGAACCCCTAGGTGGCCCTAGTGGCCGAGTTATAGTCTCGGGAGGGTTTACCAGAGGTGTACCCACAAAACCTTTACTCCAGACCCTAGGTATCTACGCAGAACCTTGAAATGGCACTAAAGAACCTCCTTGGTTGGCATACTTATTGATTACGGAAGGAAGTACCCTGATGCGAAATTCCAATTGCTGTACACGAGTTTGCACTAAAATTCGTATATAAGTGACAGAGCTCTACTCAGATAGTTTCACTATGGACATCAATATCCGGAGTCAACAAATCACATGGAAAGATTAAGAGATGGATATAGAAAAACATAGATGGTTTTGATGTTGACTAGGTGAACGGTGTTTTCTCATATCTGTCTGAAGGCCTCCGCCAAGATGAACCTATCCTAATGGACTGAGATACCGGTCTGACTAATATCAACACAACTGGCATATACAAGGGGACCAGTGGTCAATAACCCTAATTCTAGATCAACTCGTCTGGCATATACAAGGGAACCAGCGGTCGATTTATTGAACACACATTTATTATTTATTTATTTAGAACTAACAACATGATTAGATCTTGTGGATCCAAGCGCATGCTTTCTTGTCAGCAGATTACATGGTAATTCCCGTGGATCCTGCATTCCACGCTTGTTTAGGCGACGGAGACAGGGAGAACACACACATATTGCTATCCAAGTGTTAAAATTTATTCCGATTGGTCTATTGGTCTGGTCTTTTTTTTTTCTTGCTATCTCAATCACTCTATATCACCCTAGCATTGGTAACAACTTGAATCGTGAGCCCCACCTAATCACTTAGAGAAACATATTTTTAAAAGAAAATAAAAACAGAAGTGAAAAAGGACTCAACGAGATATGGCGAAACTATCATGTTATTTCTAACACCTGAGCTCTGTGCTTTTACGAATAGACTCTTATAGATGTTTCCATCTACTCAGATTGGTTCCTCAACTCCTAAAACCAAAATGCTTCCATCCACTTAGGTTGGTTAGTTCCATCCTTAATAGGCATAAATTTCTAGGCTCTGGAGTTTATTGCAACTACAAAGTTTTTCCCATACCCCCAAACTTAAATCTAACATTGTCCTCAATGTTTCTAATGAAAGAGCAGTACCAAAAATAACACAAAAAGAAGTTGGAAAGATAGTACCTGGGTGAAGAGAGAAATCAAAAACTAATATACAACATACAATGACCCCGATGGTCAATCAAGGGTAAGCAGGGTCCTCCAGAGGGACCTCCTCAACATCACCTGTAGGAAAGGTCTCTAAAAAGGGTTTCAATCTCTGACCGTTAACCTTCGAAGAACCATCCGGTGTCTCGATCTCAACAGCTCCATGAGGAAAAACAGTACGGACCTCAAAAGGACCGGTCCACCGAGAGCGCAACTTCCCGGGAAATAGATGCAAACGAGTGTCATACAGAAGAACTTTTTGACCTGGAGAAAATGACTTCCGTAAAATATTATTATCATGCACAAGTTTCATTTTGTTCTTATACTCCTTAGCACTATCGTATGCATCTCTACGAATCTCGTCCAACTCATCGAGCTGGAGCTTTCTGTGAACTCCTGCCTTGTCAAGTGAAAAGTTTAGCTGCTTAATAGACCAATAGGCTTTATGCTCTAACTCAACAGGCAGGTGACATGCCTTGCCAAATACTAAACGATAGGGTGACATTCCAATGGGTGTCTTAAACGCAGTACGGTAATCCCATAAGGCATCAGTAAGCCTCAATGACCAGTCTTTCCTATTGGGATTAACTGTTTTCTCTAAAATACGCTTAATTTCTCTATTGGAGACCTCTACCTGACCACTAGTCTGTGGGTGATATGGGGTAGCTACTTTGTGGGTAATACCATACTGTTTCATTAAAAGAGCAAATGGTCTATTACAAAAGTGTGAACCTCCATAACTAATTATAGCTCGTGGCGTACCAAAACGTGTAAGTATATTTTCTTTCAAAAACTGGACTACGACCCTATGGTTATTGGTTTTACACGCAACCGCCTCAATCCACTTAGAGACATAGTCTACAGCGACAAGGATGTATAAGTTACCAAAAGAATTTGGAAACGGACCCATAAAGTCAATACCCAACACATCAAAGACCTCAACAACTAAGATAGGGTTCAAGGGCATCATGTTCCTACGGGAAATGGTTCCTAATTTCTTGCAACGTTCACAGGTAACACAGTAACTGTGGGAATCTTTAAACAACGAAGGCCAATAGAATCCACACTGCAATATCTTAGCAGCAGTCTTCTTAGCACCAAAATGACCCCCACAAGCATGATCATGACAAAAGGAAATAATACTTAACTGATCAATTTCATGTATACATCACCTAATAATCTGGTCTGGACAATACTTAAACAAATAAGGATCATCCCAAAAAGAAGTGCTTAACCTCAGCTAAAAATCTAGAACGATCTTGTTTACCCCAATGCTGGGGAATTCGACCAGTAACAAGATAGTTCACTATATTCGCATACCAAGGTAATTGGGTAACAGAGAACAGTTGTTCATCAGGAAAACTGTCTCTAACAGGAGGAGAATCATCAGGGGTATCCATAACAAGCCTAGACAAGTGGTCTGCTACTACATTTTCTGCACCTTTTTTGTCTCTAATGTCTAAGGAAAATTCCTGCAACAGAAGGATCCATCTAATCAATCTAGGTTTTGTATCCTTCTTGGAGAGAAGATACTTCAAAGCAGCATGATCAGTGAAGATTATAACCTTAGAACCCAAGAGATAGGATCTAAACTTGTCTAAGGCGAACACAATGGCTAACAGTTCCTTCTCCGTAGTAGTATAGTTCAACTGGGCATCATTCAGAGTTTTGCTAGCATAGTAAATCACATGGAGTAACTTGTTTTCTCGCTGACCTAGCATAACACCAATAGCAAAATCTGAAGCATCACACATGATCTAAAAGGGTAGGTTCCAGTTGGGTGCCTGTACTATGGGGGCGGTAGTGAGTAAAGTCTTAAGCTTCTCAAAAGCCTCTAAACAAGCATCATCAAAGACAAACTTAACATCTTTTGCAAGCAAATTGCAAAGAGGTCTAGAAATTAAGCTAAAATCCTTAATGAATCGACGATAAAAACCTGCATGCCCTAAGAATGACCTAATATCTCTTACGGTTTTTGGGACCTGTAAAGTCTTAATAAGGTCAACTTTGACTTTATCTACCTCTATACCCTTAGATGATACGATATGCCCTAAAACAATTCCTGAACGAACCATGAAATTACATTTCTCCCAATTAAGCACTAAATTCTTCTCCTTACACCTAGTCAAAACTAATGACAAATGATGCAAGCACTCATCAAAAGACGAACCAAATACTGAAAAATCATCCATAAAGACCTCTAAGAACCGTTCTACCATGTCAGAAAATATGCTCATCATATAACGCTGAAAGTTGCAGGGGCATTACAAAGCCCGAAAGGCATGCATCTATACGCGAAGGTACCAAAGGGACAGGTAAAAGTAGTTTTTTCTTGGTCTTCAGGGGCAATAACGATCTGATTATATCCGGAGTAGCCATCTAAGAAGCAGTAGTGACTATGTCCAGCTAATCTCTCTAGCATTTGGTCGATGAAAGGAAGGGGAAAGTGGTCCTTCCTAGTGACCTTGTTCAATTTCCTATAGTCAATACAAACACGCCAACCCGTGGTCACTCGAGTTGGGATTAACTCATTTTTTTCATTCTGGACTACAGTAATACCGGATTTCTTGGGGACAACCTGAACAGGGATGACCCATTTGCTGTCTGAAATAGGGTAGATAATGCCTGCATCTAACAACTTAAGAACCTCAGTTCGAACTACCTCTTTCATATTAGGGTTTAGTCGACGTTGCATCTCCCTAGAAGGTTTGGTTTCTTCCTCTAAATAAATCTGATGCATACAAACTGTAGGACTTATACCCTTAATGTCTGCTATGGTCCATCCTAAAGCTTCCTTGTTGTTTTGAAGAACGGTTACTAACCTACTTTCCTGATCACTATCCAAGTTGGATGCAACAATCACAGGTAAAGTTTCAGCTGGGCCTAAAAACACATACTTCAAGGTATCTGGTAATGGTTTAAGGTCCAACTTAGGAGGCTTTCCTAACGAAGGAACTAGAGTAGACTCATAAACTGGTAATGGTTCGAACTTAGATTTCCAAACATTGCTAGTGTCAAACAAAGGGGTTGAATCTAACAAAGCATTCACCTCATTAATCACATTATCATCATCAAAATCAATCCCAAAATGGGCTAGGCATTTCTCTAGTGGATCTTCTAACAAAGTGTTTGGTAATGACTCCTCGACTAATGTTCCTATCATGTTGACCTCTTCTATGCTCGAGTCATCTCGTTCAGAGGGTAGCTTACTAATATGAAAAATGTTCAGCTCAATGGTCATGTTACCAAAAGACAGATTCATAATACCGTTTCGACAGTTGATGATCGCATTAGATGTAGCTAAAAACAGGCGACCTAGAATTACCGGTATCTGGTTCTCTGGGTCAGGGACAGGTTGGGTATCTAGGATAACAAAATCCACTGGATAAATAAACTTGTCGACCTCAATAAGAACATCCTCGATCACACCGCGAGGAATTTTTACGGACCTATCAGCTAACTGAAGTGTTATCTGGGTAGGTTTCATCTCACCAAGTCCTAGCTCAAGGTACACATGGTATGGGAGTAAGTTCACACTGGCTCCTAAGTCAAGTAGTGCTTTCTCAACACGGTATTTCCCTATTGTACAGGCAATGGTAGGGGAACCTGGGTCTTTATACTTAGGAGTAGTAGTATTCTGAATAATAGAACTCACATGACTAGCTAGGAAGGCTTTCTTATGGACACCGAGCTTACGCTTTCGCGTACACAAGTCCTTAAGGAACTTGGCATAAGGAGGAATCTGCCTAATTGCATCTAATAATGGAAGGTTGATTGTTACCTGCTTAAAAACCTCCAAAATGTCATTAAAAGTGGACTCCTTCTTAGTTGGTACTAGCAATTGTGGGAATGGGGATCTAGGAACAAAGTTTGGCTTATCAGGGGCCTTATCAGTCTCCTTAGAGGTTCCATCAATCTCTTCAGCTTCTGATTCAGAAGGGTGAACTACAACATGTTCACTATCAGGCATGGCAACCTTATTGTCTATTTCTCTACCACTCCTAAGGGTTTTGATTGAATTCACATGATCAGACGATCTTCCTCCTATTTCATGAACTCCTCTAGGATTAGGTTGAGTTTGACTAGGAAAACTCCCACTATCTCTCTCACTTAGAATCTTAGCCATTTGACTAACTTGAAGTTCTACCTTAGCAAGAGATTTGGCATTATGTTGAAAATTCTGCTTGGTTTCTTCTTGAAAACTAGCCTTGTTCTTTAGTAATACTTCTTGGGTCTTTACGAACATGTCCTGGCTCCTTTTTAATAAGCTAAGAGATTCCTCTAAGCTAGTTATTCTATTCTCAGAAGGGTTCTGGAACTGGGCTTGACCCGAAGGGTTCTTATTATAACCAAAACCTGGGGGAGGCTGAGAATTACTAGATTGTCCTTGACTCTGTCCTTTAGACCAAGAGAAATTAGGATGGTTTCTCCAACCAGGGTTGTAGGTCTCTGAGTAGGGGTCAAACTTCTGTCGGTTTTCAAATCTAGTATTGTTATAGACAGCATGGGCTTGCTCTTCACTATCCTGACCTTCCCAAAACGAGTTACTGGGTTCTATTCCACAACTAGAGACTTGAGAGGCTCTAATCCTATTATCAGGTTCAACAAAAGACCTATGTTTAGATTGATTCAATTCCAAAGCTTCTAACCTTTTAGACAAAGTAGTAAACTTAGCATCAGACCCAAAGCCTGTATCAACCACATTGGTGCTACTTCTATTGATCAAGAGTCTTTTAGGGGGCTCAACACAAGATTCCCACTGTTGGGATTTTTCAGCGACATCTTTTAAGAAGGACAACGCATCATCAGCATTTTTACTAGTGAACTCACCAGCGCACAAAGACTCGACCGTGGCTTTGGTCGAATAATCCAAACCATCATAGAGAATCCCTACTAGTTTCATTTTGTCAAACCCATGGTGAGGACATTGTGATAAGAGATCATTGAATCTCTCTAAAAACCTATAAAGAGATTCTCCCTCTTGTTGTACACTAGCACTAATTTTCTGCCTAACAGCTATAGTTTTATGCTTAGGGTAGAATTTAAAATAGAAGGCATCAATAAGTTCCTTCCATGTTTTTATGGATTCAGATGGTAGGTTGTTAAGCCAGGTCTTGGCTTTATCTCTCAGGGAAAAAGGGAACATCCTAAGTTTCAAGACTTCTTCACTAAGGTCTTTAATATTAATTGTTCCACAAATTTCTTCAAAGTCCCTAATGTGAAAGTAAGGGTTTTCATCTTCTTTTCCTAAGAATATAGGGATCATCTGAAGAATACCAGGTTTCAACTCATAACTAGCCGTAGAGGCTGGCAACTTAATGCACGATGGTCGGTTGGTCCTAGTTGGGTACATGTACTCCTTCAAAGTTGTCATTGTTGGCACAGTAAAAATCCTAGGGGTGAATTCCTCACTAAGACTTAAATTCTCAAAATTGAAGTTTCCGAAAACAGGGCTCTCCAAAGAAGAGTCTTCGAGCTCCCCGTCTTCAAAAGAAAAACCTCTAGGCTCGTCACTAATCAAACGGCCAAAAGTGTCTCTTTTCCAAGCACGCTCACTAATGGACTTGAGCGATTTTGGCATACACTAATAAAAAATAAAAAATAAAAATAAAAATCCTAAAGAAGGGAGGTTCTAAGCAAACACACAGCAGGCTGACTCCACCAAAGCAAACCTAAAAATTTCTAGCAAACAACAAGCATGATGGCTCCACTTAGATTGTTTCTAGACCAACTCCTAATCTTTCGAAAAGGAATTCGTTACAATTTAAGCAAACCTCTCTGGATCGATCCGAATAAAGTGAGTCGAAGAGAAGTAAGGGAAGCTCAGAGGAGCTTTGATACCCCCACCTCTTTGGCAACGCTTCCTTGGGTTACAAGGCGGCTCTAATCGACTCACAGTAATCTTCCTGAACTTCAAAGTATGCTTAAAAGAGTAACCAATATTTTTCGAATGACTTTCCTATTAAGTTCGTTACCCTATAGGTCTCGTTCTAGTCAATATTTTAGGTTTTGGTTCGCGTAAGTTATGTTTTCCTAAGGCGGGCAAGAAGAGAACGGTGATGAAATCCGAACCCTTATCTTATATGGCCAGTCCTTGCCCTTTACTAGGAAATTAAAGTCCGTATTCAGTCCTCAACATATATTCACCTTAAGGCAGACAGTAAACCCGCTGAAAGGGGATTCGCGGGTGTTTCGAAAAACTTACCTCCCGTACCAGACGGGCGAAGAACCGCTGAAGTCGACTCGGGCCACGACTCCTATGTCATGTACGAACCCGAGGGGCCGAGACGATATCGTAATCGTCGTCCTTCCCTGCAAACAGTTTGTATTTAAAACTACCCTTCCGTAGGGTTTAAAAATAAAATAAAAATGTCCAAGTGTTCAAATGTCCCAAAAATAAAAATAAAATACAAAAATAAATCCCTATATACAGTTTCTAAAAAAAAAAAAAAAATAATCTAAAAACCTAATAAAATAAAAAATAAAAAAAAATAAAAAATATTCTTTGTCCTTCTTTTCCTTTTCTTTTAGCTTTTATCTTTGGCTCCTAATCTCTTAGTCACCAAAGTCTTTGGCTTAAAAAAAAATTCGGTCAAAACTCCAAACCTGTAGCACAAAGAAATATACCCAAAGAAACGTAAAATAGAACAAAGAGAAAATAATAAAAATCTAAAAAATAAATCTAAAAACTCTAACTTATAAACAAGTCCGCGTCGGCGGTGCCAAAAATTGATGTAATTTTGATAGTGGTAAGAATGAGGTTCGTAAGACTTGTGAAAGCAATTGAATTTAGATTTATTTAAACTAAAAGTAGAGAAAATTTTAATCCAAATTTGTTTTTTTTAGAGTGAAAATAACCAAGACACTAGAATCCACTATTACACATGAATAAATGATGATAAAAATTCCAAAACTCTAATTATTTTTAAAATCTCTTTTTCTTAATTCACAAATTATCAAGCATATTCTCAAACATTAATTGTATCCCTTAAGCATAGATTATCTAACCAAAGCATAACCTATCTAATTGAATCACAACTAATTAGGAAAAATTATGCAAACAATTAAAATTCTATAAAGTAGTGATTGAGTGAATTATAAAATACAAATTAGAGAAAAATAGAATGGTTACCAATTATTCATGCATAAATAGCTTCCTCCGTGCCTTGATTACGCGAGAATTAGCTCATCATTATCATGGAAACATGCTCAAAATTCATCTTTGTTAATGCTCAAAAATGGTTCACAAATGATGAAATGGGAGAAAAATGAATAAAATCGGGTTCTGTAACACTTATATTTGTTACAAAATC
>JAJJMB010000948.1:9727770-9747427 GCA_023531105.1 Papaver atlanticum | reverse complement strand
AACCTAGTTGGGATGACTGATGTCCTTTGGTGATGCCTCTGCTCATTCTTTTTTTTTCTATCTTTCATAGCCTGGATGCGGCTTCGTTGTAGAAAATTGCAAGAAACTTAATTATTTAACCAAATTATCATTATGAAAGATCTTCTGGTTATTGATTTTGTTATTGCTTTAGGTATGTCAGTTTACTAGTTCATTAGCCTATTCTGTTGATTAGCTGAGAATATTAATGTAAAGTTTGTATGCGGATCGCAATTTGCATATGTTCATGATAAAACTTGGTAAAGCAAGATTGAATTTTGTTGCTAATCCATTTTGCACTTCAATCATCTACTGCATATTAAGGATATGCTTCCTTCAGTTTAAGCAATGGAATTGTTAGTTTCATTCATTCAATTACAGTTTTCTTTGCTTTCGTATTTAGAACTATGTGTACAAGAAATGGAAGTAAAGGAATGATTAATAGCATATTTCTATGTTAAGTAGGTACAAGTCAAGCCGCAGAACATTATCTGAAACTGAACGTTAAATCTAATATACAGGGTCTGACACATAGGTTTTCTTCAAGTTTGGGAGTGCTTACAATCGAAATGGTGCAGTTAATGCAGCAAACCCTTTTCTTCTTCTTCTTCTTCATCTGTACAGAACAAATTTCTCATTGGCACAAAGAATATATCTACTTTCCACAAACAAAATCACATAATACCCATCTCACACTTTTCTAGCAACATTTTCCCCAGAAGTTTGTCCACAACCAACCCCGGTCCAGCAAAAGTAATTTGTCAGTGGCCGGCCACTGTCAGTTTCTTTTTGTCTTCTGAAATACTTGGATTTCAGAACATACCCATCAAGATGGTGAACCTTCCCTATATCTTGAAGAGGCTGCATTTTGGTGTTTTCTCTGTTAGCAACGAGATACCGCACATCTAGATGTGGGTCATTACCGAACAATGTGTGGGACAAACTAATTTTATGCAGTATAATTTCTTTTCACTCATCACCTACCAATCTTCCTATGGCCATTTAGCGATTCAGTCTGGTCACTCTCATCACCATACTCCTTCGACTTGGCCTTGCCAAGACGAGCTTTGCGAACTGCTTGTTGAATTTGCCGTTCGTGTTCTTTGAGCATTTCTTCAATATTTCCTCCTGGAGGCATTAGAGGTCCAGAGTAGTGCATCCTGCTTTTCTTTGGTGCATAAGCCTGAAACCATAAAAAAAAACCCAACTTACTTCAGTCTGCTGCAAGACAGTGATTGCATCTGAAGAAGAAAAAAAAAACAACTTGTTCGGATTAGTAGATTCACTGAAGTAGTTGTATCGTACCTGCATTGAGTCCTTGTGAAACACTTTCTCATCTTTTTTCTGAGTTGAGGCGGCTCCATGTTTGTTCCATTTTCCCTTGACAAAAGGTTCAGCATCATCAAAATTATCATAGTGAATACTCAATTGTGGCCCAAGCCTGTGAGCATCTGTACTTCTGTGTCTTGGGTTGTCCCATTGTGCGGTACTTCTCGCTGTTAAATTGGATACTTTATCAACTGCTTGATGCATGTAGGATCTCTGAGACCTTAACTCAGGACCACCATTAGTAGTAGAACCATAATGTATTGCTTTATGATTTGTTGAACCAATTTGTGCAGTTCCTTTATGACCCTCAATATGTAAACCAGTACCACCTTCCTCTTGTGTATTGCTTCTTGGGTTTGCTTGTCCCTGCAACTTCTTCGAAGTTAGCCAAGAGCAAAGACGGATATGAAAAACAAGAAGAAATAAGAAAACCAAGAAAGATAAATGATGCAAGAAATGCTGTACGGCTCAACATCACACCTGCATATCGGCCTTGGAATCTTTGGACTTGTCCTTTCCAGCTTCTGATCCCCGCCCTTTTCCTGTTGCTCCTTTTTGCCTGTTAGTAAATGAAGCAGAGAAAATTAGAAATTTCTAAATGAGATCCAAAATGTCAAAACATGCCTATAGTTACTTGGTGTGAAAAATGTACAGGAGTCGGATGCTAAAAGTGGTTTGACATAAATATCCTACTGACGTACCTCCTGGCTTCTGCATCCCGGAGTTTCACATCGAATTCCTTGCTTGGGGCATATTTCGGCAAGCTTGATGGATCACAAGGAAGAGGTTTTGTTGTGAAAAACTGAAAAACAACAAGTAAACCAAAGAAGTAGATATTAAGTATGAGAAAGCTAGACTGGCTCCAATGACATGAAGTGGGAAAACTAAAGACTCTTTCGGATATCAATCTGGAGTATCAGAAAAGTAAACTTACATCACTTTTAAGAGCTGAACTAGCTGTTCCTCGATCTTCAGGTTCTATTGCAAGAAGAACATCGAGAAGAGCTAAAGCCGTAGCAGGGAAACTCTTGAATGTCTCTGCAATGCAGCGCTTGTAAGGGTGTTGGGGTTTAAAAATGGTTGCATGTGGAAGCTTTTTTTTCTTCCAGTAGTCATCTGCTGGTGAACCACAAAGCTTGAAGATCTTATGCAATTGTTCCACCTAGAGTTAATACCATCAAGTCCCAATTAGAGCAACCTAAGTAAATGAAAAATTACTGTAATGACTTATGTTTGTAGGTAAGCATATACCTCTGTTCTTCCTGGCATGATAGGTTTTCCGGCAAGCAATTCCGCAAGAATGCAACCACTACTCCAGAGATCCACAGCTACCCCATATTCTGTAGCACCGAGCAAAAGTTCTGGAGGTCGATACCAAAGAGTTACTACACGGCTTGTCAGTGGTTGCGTCTGGTTAGGAGTGAAAGAGGTTGCCAGTCCAAAATCAGCAATTCTAAGAATGCCATTGTTGTCAAGCAAAAGATTTGAACCCTTAATGTCTCGATGCAGAATCCCGCGACTATGACAATGCTCAAGTCCACAAAGTAGTTGTTTCATGTAACATTTAATCTGCAGCACCATAAATATACTCCGAATTCAGATCATATATGGATACTATAACAGTATAACTTAGTTAAGAAAAGAGAAAAAGAAATGCACGAACCTGGGGTTCTGTAAATTTGGTACCAGGTGAGGATGAAAGACCGGCAAGATCATGCTCCATGTACTCAAATACAAGGTACAAGCTACTTGACATTCGTGAAGTAATTAGACCTTCAAGCTTCACAATATTTGGGTGATCAAGCTTACGCAGAATGTGTATTTCCCTTGCCATAAAACGTACGCTCTCTGGATCCATATTAACAAACCGCACTTTCTTCAACGCAACCATCTTGCCAGTTTCAAGATCTCTAGCTTTATATACATTGCTATACGTTCCTTGCCCAATCTGCACAAATGCCATACAAGCTCCGTAAACTAAAATATACAGTAATATGGTAGCAGAGCAACAATGTACTTGTATGAATGACAACTTCCAATTTTAAAATAAGCGAAAAGCATAGGATAGAGCAGAACTAACTTTATCTAACTTTTCGAATGAATCTGCTTTTCTTGGAACCCAACCTTGGATTGCTTCCGCTGCCACGGACGTGAGCCAAATTGGCCATCCTGCAGCAATCTGTTCACCCTTGACCCCATTAGGCAGAAGACTAACTGCCCTGGAAAATGGTTGTTGTTGGTGTCTTCCTCCTGCACCGCCACCACCACCACCTTTGTATTCGATATCAACTGTCGCTCTTCTCTGATGGGTTCCTCCTCCGCGTCCAACAGCCACTGACTTTTGATCCTCTAAATCCAATGTAACAGGAATTGGTATGAGATTCTCTTGTGACGGCGGTTTAGAAATTGAAAAACCATTTCCATTATTACCTTCAGCCTCTACAGCTTCGTCTCTCTTGGAATTTTTGGTGGAAGATAATTTCTGGTTCTCGTCGTCGTAATCTTTTGCTCCTTTAGAGCAAATGCAGCCCATAATCTTGACGCACGGTCCCCAGCACAGTATCGCCGGAAAATTTAAAATTCCCGTGATTCCTTTCTTCTAAACCTATAACAACAATTTGAAACAATACACTAAGCATTTCATTCTAATGATCATTAACCTATCAATCATTCCTCTGTAAATTTTTATCCTCTAAACTTCTCAAAATCCCAGGTTCCAAATGCCAAATTCAGAAAAACTGGGATTACTACTATCACCCAACCAATGGCTTGAGAGAAGAGAGAAAATCTCACCAAATTCAGGGTCTTGAAGATCAAAGATTTTTTTTTCAGAACTAAATGATGAGATGAAGAAAGAAATACCACTCCAGACCCCAACCCAGAAATTGAACACAAGAATCTTGTTTTTCCTGCTTGTGAAATGTGCAGAGAATTGGTGGCCAATGGGTAAGCCTTGGTGGTTTCTTAGTTTCTTAATTTTTTCTGTAATTAGGAGAAATAGATCAAAATTTGTTTTTGTTAATCAAAATGAGAAACAAAAATCGTGTTTTTGCTTTGCTTAATTTAGTAAAAAATGAATACCAAATATTCTCTGTAAATTGATGACAGAATTTTTTTTCACTTGGCACCCTACAAATGCGATTAACCATTGAATTTTTTCCTTGCGGTTTTTTTGGTTCATCTCCAGAACGCAATAGACAGCTTTTGCTCTCTAGCAAAAATGTCAGTGCAGTAAGAAGAAAATCAAGATGAGATGTGGGTCCGTGTTAAAATGCATCTACAGTGCAGAGTTGTGAAGACTAATCCTGGGTCCGTGTTCAAATGCATCTACAGTGCAGAGTTGTGAAGACTAATCCTCTAATTTCAAAAAATAGTCCCGTTTCATTTACAAATTATACAAATAAAACCGGAGAGAGATTATTGGCGTCAAGCTTCAGAGGACCCAAGTAAATACCCAAAGTGAAAACTACTATAACCCCCTACTATATGGGTTCAACATATAGAAACCCCACAAAATGGATCCTTTATTGTCAACTCCATACTTTAAGAAAATGTTATTATTAGGCCAAAATATCAAATTTTCTCCCATAATTAATTATTACGAATTTTGTTAATGACAACACTACCCTTTCCTATTTATATCATACAATAGCAGAGACAATTGATTGATTTTGAGCAGAGACGATCGATTTTGTTTTTCAGCTTGATTAAATTTAGGTTTGAAAATCGATTAATTCAATGATTCTTATGTTTTTTATCGCATGATTTTGCTGTTGCTGCTGTTGTAACAATTTGTTCCTGGTTTATTCTCTGAAATTGGAAAGATCCAAAGGTTTGAACGAGTATTAAAATCGACAGCGAAGTTATAGATCATAAATCCACCACCAGGAGAAGGAGGAGCATAAGTTGCAGTTGAAAATAATCCTAGAAACAGATTTCAATTAACAGATCTGCAGATTCAACATTAACTCATCAACGATCTAAGTATACAGATAAGTATCATCTTCTCTTTGTCATGATGCTTCAATTAAGAGATTTTATTCATATCATTTAAAAAGAAAAACAGAAAAGCATTTTAGGGTTTTCAAACATCAATTTTAATTTATCTGAATCAAAATCAAAGCTTAAATTTACAATCATCCACTCACTCTGGTTGTCTTAATGTAAAATATTTGAAGAATCATGAAAGAAAATTCCAGATCTGTTCTTCATCTAAATCGTCCTAACTCTTAACTCTCAATTTCTAGCCGAGGTCCAAAAAATGATTTTAGATTCGGTATCAGGGAATCATCATCTTTATTACCCATGGTTTGATTTGAGTTTCATCCATTATTTAAATTCGACTTTGTCTGTTCATGATAGATTTCATGGAATGTATTTTAAGTTGTTTAAATATTAACAACATAAGCAATTTGGTATCATCACATTGAACTATGTATTATCTAAAATTATGCCTTCAATTTCATTAGAAGTTTCATATATTGGCAGAAACCTTTACTGAAAATGGGTTTTGTTGGCTACTAGCCATGGTATTTGTATGCTTAACTTGTTTTCTAATGCAATACTAATGAAACTTATAAAACTGTGATTTGTTTGACCAATGTATAGGTAACTTTTCCCACTTTTAGTTAGAGGAGGTGTTGGTGGTGGAGGTGCAGGTTTTAAAAGAGGATTATGGAGCTGGTGGTGGTGATGGTGGTGGTATTGGAGCTGGAGCTGGAGGTAGTGTAACTGGTGGAGGAACATGTATCAGATGGGTGTGGGAGGTTGTAACATAACGATTTGAATCTGTTTTATCGGATGGGTGTTATATAACATGGAATTTGTCTCTAACTTATCCATAATAGCTTATATCGTACTTATTGCAGATAACTTGGTGGACATTAAAAAGGCTGTAGCTTTTGGAACAAGTTCTACCTTCTGTTGGGGGTGACAAGTCCATACTCTGCTTTACATTTGGAGATTGTTGGCACTAGACGTTTTAAGGTGTTAGGTTCCAGTTACTGCAGTACAACTATTGAAGGTAAATACTGAACTCTAAGAACTTTGAGTTTCTTATCATCTGTAACTATTTATGTCAATATATGCTAATTGCTATAGAATTATATGAAAAGTATGGAACCTTCTGTTGGTAGGAACCTATCTTTGATGAAATTTGTGTTGCTATAATCATGTGTATCTACTAGTTACACATGCTTTAGTTACACATGCTTTTAGGATGTGTAATTGATGGTTACACTTGCATTTTGGATGCGTAATTGCAGATTACACATGCATTTAGGGATGTATATCTGCCATGCATAGATGATTTTTCTCTTAAACTATACATTTCAAAAAGAAAATAATGTAAATTTGCTTACTTTGGGTTTTGTGGTTTGCAATTGATGTCCTTATCAATAGCCTCGTGTTGATTAAATGCTTTACCATCAAGACTTAACATTTGCATACAGTAGAGTTTATGTAGCCTCATTGTTTTTCAGTTTTTCTTTTGGTTGATGTGAATTATTCGTATAAAGTTGAGACTTAGTGTCAGTCTTTGTCCTTTCGGATACTGGCTGGAGTCGGGCTTATTTGAGAAAAATAAGCAAACTAGACATTCAGGAATTGATTTGTAATAAATAGTAGATATAGGTTTAAGTGTAAGCTTTGTAACACCTATCGGTCTTGAGAGCTCAAGAAGATTATGTTAGTGGAAACACTGGTGAATAGTAATTGTTAGTGTAAATGTTATTGTCTGATTTTAGTTAAGTTTCTGCATATTTTGTTCTATGCAGGATGATTATAAATGAATGGTATTTACCTCAAGTACTTTCCTGTTATTTTATTTTAATTTATTTTAATTTTTTAATTTTTTAAATTTTTTTTTTCTTTTCAATTTTCAGTTTAGCTGTTAATTTTTTATTTGAATGGATTCGTTTGGTTGATTAAAGGGTGTGGGTGATGATAATAACATGAATTGGCTGAAGATTTAGGGATATATATGGTGTCTTTTGATATAGCAAGGTATGGAGAAAATGATCCGAATCGAAACCTAAATATAAGAGTACTGCTTTAGATGTGGAAGAGCCTGCTGACCAGTTGGGTCTAGGATCAAAATTCTATGTAATTGGATTTTCTATGGGAGGCAAGGCGACTTGGGGCTGCCTCAAATACATCCCTCACATGTATGGTTTTGCACCTTCACTTTTATCTTTATTGAACTTGATTTGCTGAACAACTTTTGTTGCACTATTAATATGCACACTAGTACTGTACAGATAACACTTTTATGCAAAAGGGATTTTCTGTGGCACAAATTTTTGGAATGCTATTGTTTCTTATGAGTTAGGTGTAAGACATTAGACATTTCTTTGCATTATATGGATGTGTAACTCTCAGTTACACAAGTCAGGTGTATCTGTAACTCTCAATTACACTATTCAAATGCATCTGTAACTCCTAGTTACATTATTCAAATGCATGTGTAACTCCTATTTACAGTAGTTAATCTTCTAACATCATGCATTCATGTTTTCTATGTTCTGGTCTGATACTGGAATACTACTCAGGCATGCATGAATAAATAAAACTCGCATCCCTTGTTTATGCAGTTGCTTTCCAGTTTGAACATCCCCTGAGTTATTCTCAACCTCTCTGAAAGAATAGCTTTGCTAAATGAATCAAATGAGGTAATTAGTTTGTTTGTTTTTGCACAGAAGCTTAATTGCTATTGTTATGTACAGCTCTTGTAGCACAACATCTTTTGCTTTGGTTTTTCTCAATTTTTATATAGTTCCGTAACATTGATTGGATGCTTTTGAAATATGGTTATGTAGTTCTTTGGAAAGAAAGTTGCATATGCACTTTATCAAGGATTTAAGGTGAATGATGGTGTCAGTGAAACTCTTGAATAACGAGAGGAGGGGCACAGTTTGACTGTTGTGGCTGAACAAACAAAAGCAATTGCAGGTACTTCTTACCCACAAATGCTAGCTACTATTTAAATTCTTTAAGTCCAACACTTACCTGAACATTGTTGCTTCTTTACCTATTAAGGAATCATCATCTTGAAAATCTGTTTGTTTTATGATGTACTTTAGTTTTATGTAGTTGGGCTCCAGACATTGAATGTGTGTTCTGCGAATTTATTTCATGTTTGAAACCTTGTCTGCCAATAAATCAGAATTAGCAAAAGAACTAATTGGTTTTTAGTTGTAACATATGTGTTACAACTGTGAATATCACAAGTAAAGTCGGTAAGCTGAGTACACAAGTCATACGTAGATGTAACTCCTAGTTACACATGATATATGCATGTGTAACTCCTATTTACACTAGACAGATGCATGTGTAACTCCTAGTTACACGTGCTAAAATGAACAAACTTGCAACCAAAAAATTCCACATGCTAGGTATCCAAGTCATATGCATGTGTAACTGTCAATAACACATGACAGATGCATGTGTAACTCCCAGTTACACATGCTAAGATAGGTTATCATGTGTCTTTTCTGTGATCTTTGTTTTATAATTTGGCCTTACAATTGTTCTATAATATTATTTTTTTTCTTTTTGTTCATCCAACCTAATCCATGGATGTTTATTTCGTTGCAGATATGCAAGCATTTTGGAGTGAGGAAGACAAGAAGGAAAGGCAAAACTTCTATTATAGGTTTCATTGGCTTATTTCTAGTGTTTTAACTCATTTATTGTGTTCAATAACAACCGATTACTATAACTGATAAATAGAGAAATTATTGTAAATGAATATTAAAACAATGTATGTTTTTTTTTGTATGTTTCTTTTTGACGTGTAACTTTTGACTACACATGCCATAAGCATGTGTAACTTCTAGATACACATGACATATGAATGTGTAACTTCTATGTGTATTTCTATATGTATCTTCTGGATATGCATGTGTAACTTCTCGTTACACATTCCATATGGATGTCTAACTTCTGGATACACAATATGAATGTGTAACTTTGGTATACACTTACCAAGTGCATGTGTAACTTATGAGTACACATGTCATATGCATGTGTAACTTCTGTGGGACGTGATGATCGGAAGTGCTGGTTGCCGGTGGTGGTGGTGGCCATAGGTGGCTGGCGGTGGTGGTGGTGGTTGGAGGTGGTTTGCGGTGGCAATGGTGGTCGGAGGTGGTGGGAATATCATCAAACTATATTTTAATAATTTTGGCCTAAATTTAAATTTTATTTAATTATGGGCTTGTCAATATACATAAGGGTATGAATGTCTTTTAATAATTTGGGGCCTAGATTTAAACTTCTTTTAATTAAGGGCCTGATATTATGGGTAACCCATGGGTTGGGCCTTAGCCTAAGTTTCCTCGGTTCTTATTTTTCCACCCACTATGGAGCTACCTAGATGACAAGTGCAATTGACAAACTGGCAAACTAGCCATAGAGGCAGAGCTTCTAATGAACTGTAGAATTTTCACAGCTTGGTAGAGATTAAATCGTGCGATTAAGTCGAGAAAATTAGCGAAGAAGAAGGATTTGAATGTTTTAACAAGAAAGAGTTTATGGATCAGCAATGGGCTCCCGAGAAACAAAACACAATTGGCTGAAAATTCATGAATAAGGGAGACAAAAAGTAGTCGTCTTTCCCAAGAAAATTCTATTAGCTGGTATGATAAAGTATAAAATTCTTAATGTGGACACTTCGGTAATGAACGAGTAACAAAAATTTGAGTGGCAAATGGATTTTGATTGGCTAGAAAGGCGGATGGAAAAAGAGTAACCAAACGAGCAACAATTTGCATCTAATAACCATGTTGATGATGCTGAAGATGATGATATTGAACTTATTGTTTAGTTAATGTAATAGTTTTCCTTATATAAACTTTAGATCGGGAGATCGGTATCAATTTAATGAAGATGTAATAATTTGTTTGCTAATCTAACTTAAATGTAATAGTCACTTAGTTTAGTTAAATGTATCTATCTGGTTTGAATAAAGTACTTAACCAAAATAGTAGTCCATGACTTTATTACTTTCTACAAGACATCTAATATATCACATAAGGGAAACTCACAGGGGTATTGGTGTTTGTACCAAAAATTACTTTTAGGCACTAAACATGATTGATTGGTGATGATGATGAGAAATTAGGGTTAGAAAATGAATAAAAGATGAATAAAGGAGACAAGAATTTAACGTGGTTCGGCGAGTGATGCCTACATCCACGGATGAATCCATGAGATATAGTACAATGGTTTTCTCCGGTTAGCTAACCTAAAATTCCATATATTTTTAGGGTTTATGATACATGTATTTATATAGTTTATGTATACCATAATTCTGATATAAACTTGATGTGCAAGCAAATTAGGAAGCAAGACGTCTGAAACCTTCTCCCAGGCTTGTGTAGCGGGCTTTTCACTTGTTTTGTATAGGGTACAAACAATTGGTCTGGCGGTTTACAACAACATGTGATGTGGCAACACATCTATGACGGGAAAGTAATATGTAGTGGGACAGTTAAGAACTGTTAAGAGAATGAGGGAGTAGTTGTCATACAGTTTTCCCTGACATAGCAGACACGACTTCACCACTACCTCCACGACCATCACTTCTCCGCTTCTTAACAACCTCCACAACTTACGAGAAATCATCGTGTTCACTACAACTATAAATAGATGACTTCACTAATCCGGAAAGGCGGTCAATCAAAACAATATTATGTTCACGACAATAAGAATTTCACTTATAAGTCTATCCTTCAAATCGTATTTCAACAACTCCACATAGTGGTTTCTCAATTTTTTCTTAATTTAGGCTCGCACGATTTTGATATCTCAAATCTAAAATGTACTTTACAGTATATTGTTTTTCACCAAAAAAACAAGAAGACTATTTTCAGCTTCTTAATCTCTATATAGAGAAGTGGAAGCTTTGATTTCATCGTAGAACCTGAGAGGGACAGATAAATCCTCATTAATAGACCTCTCACGATCTAATTTAGATTCAAGCTTTGAATACTCAGTTCTAAAGTGGTTCAATTGTAGATAAGGCATCATCAGACTTTAACTTTATATGTGTACTATTTTTTTGAAGAAAAAAGAAAATTTTATTGAACACAAATACACATACAGGACTTAGACAAGCAACAACACTGAAACAACTAAAAGACTTCAAGCAAAACTCTAGTTTAACTGATTTTCCTAGATTAACTGACAACAACAGTCTGAGCTTGCTCCCTAGCATCTATATCTTTGAGCAAATGAGGAATGATCACTGCTGGAGGTTCAGTTATCCACTGTTGATTACATTTATTTATACGGGCATGCATAGCTAATGCATCAGCTACCCTGCTACAGACTCGATTGACAAACCTACAAGTAACTTCAGATACACCCATAACAATACTTAAACATACATCCAATAGAACTTGGTCTTCCCATTTGATATTTTCAATCTGATTCTTGTGCACAACTTTCATAATAGTTTTATTATAACATTCTATTAGAACTTTACTTAAACCTCTAGTTTTAATCCACTGTGTCACCATCTACAGATCTAAAGCTTCTTCCTGATCAACATGCCGTACCCTTCTTGTCTAGGCCATGGCTACCATAAACTCTCCTAAATGATTACGAACCACAAAAGAAAGACCAACAAAGTTAGTATCAGGAATAATTGATGTATCAAAGTTAATTTTTAACCATTCAACTGAGGGAGGTCTCCAATGATCTTTATGGCTAGTGCATATGGGGTTGTTATTTGTGATAGAACTAGTATGAATGCAGATATAATAAGTATGACAGAACTTATGTATTTGTTGAATGATGCTCCCAGGATGTTGAGTCTTGTGTTCAAACACTTTCAAACATCTGCTTTTCTAAATATGCCACATTGTTATCACTGCCAAATTCAGAGTTTCCTTTCTATTTGTGGAGACCAAAATTTTTGTATCTGACCAAGACTGAATCCATTTCTGAATATCTCCAAAAGTTTTAGCAGCTTGAAGAATTGATGGAGAAATGCCAGACCAAAGGAAAAAAAAAATTGATCCCGCAGTGAGTTCAAAATTTGAATTCGCACCTTAATAACCGTCGGATAATGGAGATATGACATCATCAAACCATGGACTTAACCACGGTTATACATACATATTTTTGAAATGTATGCCATATCTTTTCATATACTTATCTATACCAAATAGTTGTTCTTAGAGGCGTTCACAGCACCATAAATGATGGTTACCTAGGGTCACTGGGAAGTGCAAGCTTGACTCTGGAATGAATATTGTTACCTGAATGGATTTTTTCTTCTGCTACTTTGTTGTTCATGTCTTTTGGTATTAATTCTACAGCTATACTTATTTCTGGAGAATTTTTCTTAGATCATCTACCTCAGTTTACAAGATTCATGTCTTATTTATTTATTAACATGTTTGTTTTGTTGTTAATTCATTATTTCTTCAATCGTAAAAAAAAAAACTATATGGAATGTTTATTAATTAAACTGCTTAATTGAAAATACTTGTATGATTATAACCTTATAAAACGTGTCCTTGTCGAAAAACTAAAACATCATACGAGGTCGAGTCTTATTTTTGAACAACATTTTAGTGTCGTGGTCCAGTTAAAAATAACATGTGATTGCGTTTACATAGCTACTTGATAACAGTTATGGGATTAGTGCTTCCATGGAGTTTTAAACTGGCAATGGTGGATTTGGTAAGTGTTCTCTTCGGCAACTAAGTTCTCTGTGGATCATTATGATGGGAGATTTGGTATACGCCGGTCCCCATGTTTAACTGTTCAATGACCCTACTACAACTTATCTTATCCACCCCTTTCATTACTTCAACAAATATGTGAAAAAAATTCATACACTCCAGTACTGCACTATACAGTTTTTACCACTTTAGTGTTACCAGCAGCTTGCTCCAAGGTGATAGATCTAGAGAATTTTAAGTTTTCCCAAAGAATACGAGATTATGAAATATTCACTGGTGCTAAAATGAAGAATTCAGGGAATATTTCAAAATCTGGGTATATAACTGTGGTTGAGCCTACAGTTTGGTGATGTCATATCTCCATCATCCGACGAACATTAAGGTGCGAATTCAAATTTTGAACTCGCACCGCGGGATCAAGATTTTTTTTCCAGATCATTGAATTGCTGCTGCATAAGGGCACTGAATCAAAAGATGAGTGTTTATTTCAATACTTTGAGAGCACATGACACAAAGAGGATTTTCAACTTTTGTTATCCTAAAAAATCTGGCAGCAACAGGTAAAATATCCCTTGCAATTTTCCACATAAACATTTGGCATTTATAAGGGACTCCAAAATTCCAAATCATCAACCACGTCCTTTGTTGTTGCATATTGACTTCTTGTTGAGCCTGTTAGTATAAGATTTCCATATAAGTTGATTTAACAGTAAACTGTCCATTCCTTGTAAGAGACCATCTAAGTCTGTCTGTGGCTAGTTGCGGAGGAATGCTGATATATTCAATGTGCTTAATTTGATCACCAGAATAGATTTGTTGTAACTTATCCATTCTCCAAGCTCTATTATCATAATCAATATAATCCGCCACTTTGTCTTGTGAGTTATGACCAACAAGAACCGGATGCTGATAATCTTTATAAGCCACTTTCCCAAACCATTGACCACTTATTTTGATTTTGGACCCATCTCTTATCTCCCATATGCGGAATCTTTTGATCCATTGCAGGCCACGGTGCATTCCATTCCAAATCTATGTGCCTTTCTACTTAATATGTCCGTAAAGAGGATCCGAATTCTGGAAGTATGTTGCTTGTAATAATTGAACCCATTTAGCCTTGTCTCATACAACATTCTTCATGCCATCTTTGTGAGTAATGCTTCATTAAAAACTCTCAGGTTCTTAAAACCTAATGCACCCAAGCGTTTCGGTTTATTAAGTTCTTTTCAGCCGATGATATAGCAACATTGCTTTGTAGCCTTATTCCACCAATATCTCCTTTGCAGCAATTTCATCTTCTGAATTGTTTTATCTGGAGCATACATACAACTCATTTGATATTGATCCATAGTGCCCATGACAGCTTGAATACGCGTACTTCTTCCAGCTTTGTTGACTAACTTTCCTTGCCAAGATTGAAGTCTGAATCCCATTTTATCCAAAGTCTCTTCAAAGCAAGCATTCTTATTACGACCCACAAAGAGAGGAACACCCAGGTAAGTCTCCTTCAGTGGAATTCTTTACATTTTGACCATTGCTTAAATATCCTCCTTAGTTAGATCACTCAGATTGTGACTGAAATGAATACTTGATATATTTAGACTGACCATTTTCCCAGAAACAAGACAGAATTGTTGAATAATGTTCTTCAAACGCATAACTGAGTTAAGTGATGTTGAGGAAAATAAAATGCAATCATCGGCGAAAAAAGGATGAGAAATACTAGGACCTTTAGTGGATGGCTTTAGTGGCATTATTAACCCAGAATTTTCAGCAGATTGTAACATTCGACTTAACGCTTCCATACAAAGAATAATATATATGGTGAAAGAGCATCACCTTGTAAAAATCCTCTTGTGGGTGTAAAAGAAGCAATTGGAGATACGTTACGCAGAATCGAAATTGAAGATGTGTTGATACATTTGTTAATTAATTGACACCACTTATCATTAAAACATAGACAATGCATAATATTAAGAATAAACCTGCATTCCATGATATAAAAAGCTTTCACTAGAGGTGTCAATGGATGAATATCCGTCGGATATTTAGAAATCCGTATATGATAGGTTAAGCGCTATCGAATATTCGATATTCGATATCCGATAATATCTTATAGGATATCAAAAATCAGATATCGATTCTGTTAGAGCATAACTCGGTTGAACCCACCAAGCGTTGGTATGTCAAGTTTGGTTGTCATATTTTAGTGAATCAAAATTCATTTAAAGAGTCGCTTGATTATATACTAGAGTCAACTTCGTATAGGTTAGGTTGAAAGTGTTAGGATATGAGACTTACAAGTATTACATGAAGACTTGAAGAATGTGAAGAAGTATGGAGCTACAACGACAACATCATCCTTCTTCTTGAGGTTAGTAATATTTGACTTGAACTGTTTCATTCCCTAACGTATCTTTCAAGTCGTGCATATTGAAAACATAACTGCAAAGCTGTGTGTGATACTCTAGTTAGACATAGTATTAAGGAATACAATACGAGGTTTATTGCTTAACCATTAAACTTTGTATATAAGACATCGACATGATCATATGAATGCTATTGTGATTATGTATGGGTATGAGTGAAGATTTCATCCTAGGAATCAATGTTTTACATTTGTTTAAAGGAAGTAAGTTCATAAACTTGTTTTGTGAATCGAAAGGGAAATCGCTAGGCTTATTGGTATTGTTATTGTTATTCATTGCAAATCTATTTTGAATTACCAATATATGTGTTTAGTAAACCGCTCATAAACTTGTTTATGTATCTTGGTAAAACTATTCACAAGTCCTGACTTATGTATTGGTATGACTTTTATTAGTGAAACCAATCTTAAGTAATCACTCAAGATGGTATGATCGATGCCTTGTAAATAACAACTTTTATCTAGTCATTGGGAACCGATCCTAGTAAGAGGTGCAACAAATTTACAAGAGGGAATCGATCCTTGTAAGAGGTGCAACACGTTTTTAGTAGATGGGGGAACCGATCCTATGAACATGTGCAACAAGTTTGTAGTTTTGGGGGAACCGATCCTATGGACATGTGCAACCGAATACAGGTAGTTACCATAAGTTGTGGGGAACCGATCCTAGTACCTAGTCAACCGAATTTTTGTAACTAGCGTGACTATGCACAGTACTCTCATGGAGGTAGAACCGAACTTGTTTAGGTAGAACCGTGAAACCCATGATTGGTGATTTGATAGGATAATCAATCACATAGTTCTTGGAATTCAGACGAACCAATTCTAAACTTGTTTGGAAGTGTGGCAAATCGTTTCCAAGATTGTAAGTATGAAAAAGGACTTGCAAAGTAGAGATGTCGACATACTTTTAACATGTGTAGTAACTCTTATCATTAATTGTTCAAAGATATTCCTTAATAGCTAAAGGAGAATCCCAGGATTGAAATAAATTGAGAATCTTTTTTTTAAGGTTTCTTAGTTTTTATATGTTATTTATTTTCCAGCAAATAAATGCATATCTTTAGAAAATAATAATTAGTAATGTGCATTTACTGATTATAGATTTTTTTTATTGGGATTTCGGTCAATATTTGGATAGTGCGTTTCCAGGAGTTATGAAAACCGATTTTGTGTTTATTGCATATCTTTGAGAATATTCGGTTTTGGAAATTCCTTGGTGTCAAAACTTCCTTGTCTATAAATATTGAAGTTTGCATTTCGAGCAAACTAATCCTCAGAGCCAGCAAAACTACCTAGTTGTGTTGTTACTGGTGGAGCCGCCTATTCGGAGAGGACAGTAACCTAATTAGGCGAAATCTCTTACGGCCGCTCAGTTTAAATACTTATTTGGGATTGAGAAGCTCTATTAGTACCATTGGTGGGAAACTAGATAATTGCGGTTTATTATTAGTTTTCGATTGATTTGATTGACTAACGGTTGTTGAACTTTGATTGCACCTAGTTTGTTTATGCTTTAAAATCTTCTCTTCTGATATAAGATTCACTCAAACTAGATCGAAGTTTCGACGGGGATCTTTAGACTGTTTGTTGATCTAAAGATGTCTTGTGATAATCTAACGTTAACAGACTCCGTTCTGTGTATGATTGATCACAAGAGATTCAAGTTGATTGTATGCAGGTGCTGATTGAAGACTAAAGAAGATTTGAAGACAAAAAGACTTTTTGGGTTCATAATCTTTAGTGTGCACAATACTTGTTTCGGATGGAAAGGGATCCAACTATAATCGGTTTATCTTTGTGATATATTGGATTGATTAGTTGAGTAGATCGGCATCAATACACTTCTTTGTGATTAGTAGTTTTGATTGCATAGTCTAACAATTACTTTGGTAGTTGTTGAGAGATTGATCTAAGGACCCGACAAAGGAGTTTATTGGTTAAACGGAAGATCCTTTGTCAAACTCATATCAAGTTGTTTGAAAAGAGTTGTTACCAAATAGATTTGTTGTTCCTTTACTGTTTGGAATACGAACCAAAGGAATTGTTCCAAGCACGTGACTTATTACAAGTTGGAGGCGTGGGAATACTAAGGGAACTAGGTGAACTATAGGTTTAGTTGCTTGGTCTCAACTATACGAAGTTGGTTTGATTTTGTATAGCGGCTTAATTCTGAGAGTATTCAATTCTGGACTAGGTCCCGGGGTTTTTATGCATTTGCGGTTTCCTCGTTAACAAAATCTTGCTGTGTATTTTACTTTTCTATTTCCGCAATTATAATTGATTTATTATAATTAGAAGTAAAATACACAAACGTTAATTCCTATTTTACTTGATATTCAATCCCTTGAGTTTGGTTAAGTCCGAACCTATTATCAAGTAAACATACTTCGTTGTTGTATTGTTTCGATCTTGTATCCATAGACGATCACATGAAGTGTGAACCCATTAGTTGTATTGTCTCAACTCAGTCCATAGACAATCAGTTTCGGAAAAGGACTTATAGGTGGAAAAGTTTTAGATTGAGGTATATTTGGGTACCATCGTCTTTTCAGATTCCGATAGGCTAAGCTATCGGATATCAGATATTTATCCGATAATATTTGGTTATGACAAAAAAAAATGTTAAAAACCCTTTAGAACTTGTTCATAATTGAAATTTAAGTTCAATTTCTCAAACATTTCATATCGGATATCGGACATTTTTATCGGATATCGGATATTAGGGTAAATCACAAATATGGTTAGGGTAAATCACAAATAAATCCATGTTCTATCGGATATTAACAATTCGGATGGAGCCTAATCCGATTTCGATATATTAAGGAAGAAATATCTGATAGAATATCCGATCCGATATCCGATAAAACGGATAAATCCTATAGGATCTCGAATACTCGGAAACGGATTCCGGATTTCAAACATATATTGGCAGGCCTAGGTTTCGCCATATCTAATTTAATTGCCACTGCTCTTGGAAAAACCTTAGTTCTCTTAATATAATCAATAATTGCATGCGATATAATAGTGTTATCTAAGATATTTAGACCATGCACATATGCAGCTTGCCATGAAGAGACAATCTTATAAGGAATCTTCTCTATCAACTAAGATTTTGGAGTTGATTTTATAAGCTATGTTACACAGTCTAATAGGACGAAATCTTAAGGTGTTTCAACACAAAAGTTTTTCGGTATTAAAACTTGATAAGTGAAATTAAGCTTCTTAGATAATGTACCTGATTGAAAAAAAAATGCTTAACCATATGAACTAATTCATTAGCCACTTCATCCTAGCAAATTTGATAAAATCCATTCAAATCATTAATTTGAAAAACAACCGGCCTTATCTCTTCCCTTGTTGGAATTCTGGTAAGTTCTTCATTATCTTCTTGTGAAATACATGGAGTAATCAACTGAAAGATTTCTGAATCGAGTGGCTTATTGCAAGAAGTAGTAATGCTGCTAAAATGTTACAGGAGAAGGTTTTGAATTTCCTCCCTTGAAGTATACCATTTTCCAGTATTATCCCAGATGAAATCAATATGATTTCTTATTCGTCTAAAATTAGCTTTAGCATTAAAAAAATTAGTATTGTGGTCCTGACTATGAAGCAGTTTATCTTTTGATTGCTTAAAAAAAAAATATCAGCCTTAACTTGATACCCATGTTGAAGTTTGTCTTGCAATTCCTTTAAAGTGTCCTGAGATATGTCTTGCGAGTTCTGAGTTGCTCTAATTTGCTGTTGAGTTTCTTGTATGTTAATATATATCCATAATCTTAACAAGTTTAGTTAATATACTCTGAATCAATTAAGCAGCATTTTAAACACATATTAACTTTCCTCAAAATAGTAAAGCAGGCTGGATTAGTCGTATCTGAAAAAAAGATGAAGATATTCCAAACCCAGGTTAGATTTCTTAGGAATAATATTAACAAAGGTACTATTATACCTATAGACCGGGCTATAGCCTTTGCTGATAAATTCCCAGATGAAATCAAGGATAAAAAATAATTACAAAGGTTTCTTGGGAGTCTGAATTATATAGCAGATTTCTATAAGGATCTAGCAAAAGATAGTAAACCCTTATATGCTAGATTAAGGAAAAATCCTGTAAATTGGACTAGTGAACATACTATCGATGTTAGAAAAATAAAAGCTAAGGCTAAAGAATTACCATGTTTAAATA
>JAJJMB010000948.1:9689715-9712770 GCA_023531105.1 Papaver atlanticum | reverse complement strand
ATAAAATTGTTTATTGGATCTATGTAAGAAGATGCGGATACAGAGGGTCTTGGGGTACTCCCTTCTTTATCCATAATCAAATGTTCCCAGGTTCTTGTATCTCTATATCTCCATCTCTACATCTACATCTCCATCTTCATATTTATGATTTCTGTATTTAGTTTCTTATTAAATTTCATATATGGTGTACCCGTCTGATTGACTGCCCACTCTTTCTTAATCATGGCTTTAAACGACTCATGCTTTGTCCAAGTCTCATACAATCAGAAAGGATTATATAGACTACCATCTTGAGGATTTGTTGATAATAAAATAGGAGCATGATCCGAACCTACTGGTACAAGATTACTAACGATGGCATCCAGAAAGAAAGAAAGTCATTGGTTCGAATCTAGTGTTTTATCTAATCTGGTTTGAACCAATTGAAGAGATTTACTGTGATTGGACCAGGTAAATGGATGTCCAATAAAGGGAACTTCTTGGAGACCACATTGAGAAATAGTATCTTGTATGATAGAAGGTGCAGAGTTTTTATGAGTTGAGCAAGATTTTCTATCATAAAATGATAAAGTGATATTTAAGTCTCCAATTATAATCCATGGTATATCCATATACCTTCCCATATTCGTTATAGTCTGCCATTGGTTAGTTCTCTCTTCAGGATAACACGAACTATACATGCAGGTGAGCACCCACTGTTGATTTTTAGGACCAGTGTGAAGTATAAAATGAACCATATTATCCGTAAAATGCATGAGCTCAATTTTAAAACCTTCTTTCCATAGGACAACAATACCTTCGGCCTTGATTTTATTATTATGACACCAAATATGTGGGTAATGCATAGTTTGCAAAAGAAAATAAACCTTTTTGTTTTGTTGTTTAGTTTCCAGAAGAAAGCTAATATCAAGGCTATATTGGTGTACGCAATCCTGAGAATGATGTCTAGTATGCTAATTACCGAGACCCTGAACATTCCATGCAAGTATCCTAATTATAACTAAACTAGATGGCTGACAAAGTTTAAGAAGATACATAAAACTATAAAAGTTATACTGGGAAACTAGAAGATAATCAAAATGAAGAGACCAAATAAAGAAAATAAAAGAAGAGGCTGATGGAAAAACCGGATCTTTCTTCTCTGAGATATTGGTCCCATAATGATGTCAAATAAGGTTGTCCCAATCTCCACATTGAGAATATGCCCTATATGAGCTAGGATGTATTTGATGTTCAGTTCCATGTTGAAAAAGCGGGGGTCTAAAAACCACACCCAATATTTCGCTTAGAAATCTGTATGGATTAACTCCAATATACTTTCAAGAGAATAAACTAAACAGTCAGACTCAATCTTAAGAAAAGTATATCAAAGAGTTGTATCTCAATTTCTCAACTCAATCCGAAATCAAAAAAATAGGAATTTGCGAGCCCGGTTGAATATAAGAAATAACTTGAACGGTACCAAGGACCAATGTTCAAGTGTCAATCAATTTATATCAACAACCAAAGGTTGGATTATCTAATTGATTGATCTTACGCACAACCTGTGATATTTCAATTATATAAACAAATATAATGCGGAAAAGAAATAACACAGACACCAGAAATTTTGTTAACGAGGAAACCGCAAATGCAGAAAAACCCCGGGACCTAGTCCATATTTGAACACCACACTGTATTAAGCCGCTACAGACACTAGCCTACTCTAAGTTAACTTCGGACTTGAATGTAGTTGAGCCCTAACAAATCTAACACTGATCAAGGTATAGTCGCGTTCCTTATGCCTCTAGAACCACGCCGGATTCTGCGCACTTGATTCCCTTAGCTGATCTCACCCATAACTAAGAGTTGCTATGACCCAAAGTCGAAGACTTGATAAACCAATCTATCTCACATAGAAAAGTCTATTGTATAGATAAATCTGTCTCCCAAAGATAAACCTATGAGTTTTGTTCCGTCTTTTGATAAATCAAGGTGAACAGGAACCAATTGATATACCGGACTTATATTCGCGAAGAACAGACTTGAAATATCAATCACCTCATAATAATATTAATCATATGGTAGCGAAACAAGATATTGTGGAATCACAAACGATGAGACGAAGATGTTTGTGACTACTTTTTATCTTGCCTATCGGAGATTAAATCTCGAGCAAATCTTAGAGAAGATAGTACTCAATCACGATAGAAAACAGCAAGATCAGAACACGCAACTACAGAGAAAATAGTTGGGTCTGGCTTCATAATCCCAATGAAGTCTTCAAGTCGTTAACCTACAGGGTTTCGTGAAAAACCTAAGGTTAAAGGAGAATCGACTCTAGTCGCAACTAGTATCACACAGAAGGTGTGGGGATTAGGTTTCCCAGTTGCTAGAGTTCTACTTAATATAGTTTTCAAATCAGGGTTTGATAGCTTTGAAACAAAGCAATCAATATTCATCGTTAGATGAAACCTGATCTAAGAGCCAATCTAAGTTTGCTTGAAACCAAAGCAATATCTCTCCATCGTTAGATGGTCTTAGCTTGTTACACACAAATGAAATGTACCTTCATTTTCATATGAGTAACCGTACCTAAATGTGTACACCTTGTTGGCTCAACAATAGTTAACCTAAGTTAGCCATATGAACACTTTCTTATCAACCTTATTCATCTTATCAACAATTAGTTCAAATGACTCAAATGAAACTAGTTATAGAGTTGTTCAATTGTTTATTTTCTCATAGAAGTATACAAGACATAATTGAAGCAAAATCGATTTTGATTCACTCGAATCAAGTCATGAACATTATAGCCACGGTTTGCAAAAGATTGCATTCCTTATTATATAAATGTATTAGTTCATGAAAAAACCAATTCTAGAACTTAACCCACTCAAGTATGCAAACGGGTACGCATACTTAAGTTACTGGACTTGGACTGTGTCTGACAGTATGCGAACGGGTACGCATACTATCACACATCCAAAACAACAGTTGAATTAGTACGCATATGGGTACGCATGCAAAATTTCCCGGACTTCAACTGAGTTTGCTAGTACGCGTATAGGTACGCATACCAAGGCTCTCGGACTTTACTTGACCTTCCCAGTATGCATACGGGTATGCATACTATACCGGTCTTGGATCAACATATATGCAAGTACGCATATTATGTCTATAATCCAATTATGGTTAAGTGTTCTAAACTCTATTTTAATCATTGAAACATTCTTAGAGGATGACAATAGTTGTTTTCACTAACTATTAACATCAAAGCGATTTTCAAGTTATTGAAATAATCAATACGAAATATTCCGAGTCTACATCAAATGATTGTATCACACAAATCATGTAAGATGTTACTTGGCGATTTTCACATGATCATCTTTTGACTTGCGTCATGAATATAAGATGAACTTTGTTGAAGCAAAATCTTACCAACACATATTTCGAGAAATATGTAAGCGAGTTAAACTCATCTCGAAATATCAAATGTGTATAATCGAATACTATATAGTAATACGACTTTTGTCTCAAGAAGGAGATAGAGTAGAAATAAACTTTCTGGGTGATAGATGAGTTTCAGTCTCCACATACCTTTTGTCGATGAAGTTCCACAAACTCTCCTTAGTAGTTCTTCGTTTTCAATTGATGAACGCCGTGAAGTCTAAAGCTCAACTACACAATCTATCCTAGTCCGAGACATTACTATAAGTAGACTAGAAATCAAGACTTATAGTTTTGATCACTAAACTTGACAAAAAAGCTTGAGATAGCAATGCTTGCGAGTTCGATCGAGCAATACTCTAACAATCTCCTCCTTTGTCAATTTTAGTGACAAAACTATCAATACATATGGATTACAAAATAAATAAACTTTGTAGCTTCTCATCCAAATGCTTGATCTCCTTGGTTCTTCAACATTACTCGAAATTTTCGTCACTTCTAAGTACTCTAGTGATTCTGAACGCGTTCAACTCAGCATCATAGTTGTTGACGATCCGTAGTTATAACAATGAGAAAATAGTTGCTCTCAATCATTGTTATACAGTGTCATAGTATTATTACACATCATCAAAGTTCAATTGTATCACAACTTTGACAACAATACTATGGTGATATGTATCACTCCCCCTTAGTCAATACTTCATCTCACATGAAAACCACTCCCCCTTACATAATGATCCGTATACCATATGTATTTGTAGTGTGAACTACACATATTCTCCCCCTTTTTGTCAATATAAATTGGCAAAGGTACGAAAACTAGTGGGATCCTAATGAAATTTTCATAGAGATACTTCATGACCAAAAGAGAACATATCAACTTTGTTTCGATGATTTCATATAGACGAAACTAGTGTATTCATCAAGGAGTTTATAAAGATACAAGAAAACTCCTACAATATTCCACAGCCGCACTCTCCACAAAGATTTGGCAATTAAGCACAAGTTCAATAAGAACTCTCCCCCATAAAATGTCATTCCCGAAAGAAAAAACAACAAGAGCGACCTTACTTTCACAAGAAAATAAGGATTTCTTTGGACTTTAACAAATCACGTGAAACATGAATTCGTAATCCAAAATACTCAATTAAATTAACCACAAGAGATCCCATGATTAATTTAATCGGAAATTCTCAACATAAGAGAACTTACGTAGCCACACAGTATATTCATAAAAATGTGGATCAGGAAAAGACCAATACTGCGGAATATTCAAAGATTCATTCTATTTTTCGTCAATATTTGCATAGAGACGTATAATAGACTTAATCTTTGTAGACAAAAGTTCATCCTATCTTCCATCAATATTTGCATAATGACATAATAGGCTTAACTTTTGTTGTCAAAAGTTCATTCTATATTTTATCAATTAGGACATATGATAGACTTAACTTTTGAGCAAGTATGGGACAATCCCATAAAGATTAATACTGTAAAATCATCTTCCAAATAAATTTTAGAATTTAAATAAATAAATCTAAAAACATTGCAATATAAAAATCACTGGAAATAGCTATGTGTACTCACAATAATTTCTATTCCAAACCCTAGTTATCCTTCTTAAAACACAGGAATTAATTCTCATAAGAAGTTTCCTAGACAATAAGGCGAATCAAGTTTCTTTGAAAACTTCATACCTTTGAAACGGTTCATCACAAAAGGTATCACTGATGTCCTTGATTCTTTTGATGGTAGAGACCCCATGTTCATGAGTTAGAACACTAACTTTCCGATCAACAATACGGGCAAGATGTCTAGCTTTAGCATAGTCCAAGATTAGTTTCTTCTGATTTCGGATCAAGATCTTTTGATTTTCAAGGATTTTGGTCTGACCATCAAGAAGCTGATTTATTTGCAGAGACTTGCAAACTCGACTTTAGAGTCATTCTGAAAAATAATTAAGTCCTTAACAGATTCTCCAATCCAGGAGTTATACTCTTTCCTTTCAATCATCTTCTTCAAGACAAGGTCTTGAACGAAATCGCATCCTTTAATGTCTTCTTCCATCTCAAGATTCACCACTTCTTGAGGTCTTGAGAAGTTTTCCAAAAAAATTTATTATTAGAGAAGGCAAAACAATATAATATATATGTTTACAAACAAGAGAGGACCACCCTTGTTTAAGGAAACCCTAAAAACTCTCAAGTAAGACACGGACGTTCGTGGACCGAAAAAGGAAGATTGATGGATCAGAAAAGATCCAAAACTAGGAAAATACATTCTGTTTTCAGATATCTCTTACCTTCAATGCTCAATGATTAAGAGTTTTAACCAGAGCACAAGAGAAAGATGCATAAGTTACTTGGAATCAAGAAATGACTTTTTATTCACAAATGAAGAAAACAACTAAATAAACCAAAGACATATGTTAACTTACATCCCACTTGAGCATCTCACAAATGTCATCCTTGCAACTCCCAAGTTAGATACAAGGATGAAATTACCTAGATCTAGGTAGCAAAGTGCGATGTAATCCCACCATGATTATTGAGAGATGAGTTGTAAATACCATCCGACTGTTTGACGATTGTATTCCTTACCTTCCTTCGATTAATTCTAATCCCAGAGGAATAAGACATAACCTGTTTAACATATCCATCAGAAGGATTTTTCTGAGGACAGAATCTAGGACCTCTTGAGATTGGTTCCAGAGGATCAGGATTTAGGGAAATCCACTTCCTAGACTTAGATCTACCAGACTTATTTTCTTCAGCACTGGGAATGTGTATATTTGCAGTGCAAGAATTAGCACATTTAAGAGGAACACAATTTCTATAGAGATTTCGAAAAGAGTGACTTTTAAACCCTTGTGCATGAGACTTCTGGTTCTCTGTAGGGATGGAATCCATTGTAGATGTCGTCAGACAATTTACTCTATCGACAGTAAAACGAAGTAGATTTTGAAGATCTGAAATCTGTTTCTTTCTAGCAAAACAATGTTTAACAAAATGATTCTTTTTCCCACAGAAAGAACAGGTTCGTGGAAGAGAAACATTGGATGAATCCTGCTTTCCAGTCATAGCCCTATTAGAAGACTGCAAGTTATGTAAACACTTCTTAGCAGGAACTTCCTTGGGAGAACTTTTATTCATGTGTTGTAATTCTTTCTGAGAATTAGAGAATGACACAGAGGATTTTCTCATCAAAACAGAGTTTTCCTTTTCAAGGATATGCACTATTTTTGGGCTAGAAGAAGGGAAGAAATCAATTTTTCTTTTTCAACACGAAGGCTGTCCAGATCTAATGAATGAGTCTCAATCAAAAGTTTTTCTCTAATTGAATCTTCTTTAACAATATTCTCAAGAGTACCAATCATTTCACGCTGTAGAGTAGTTTCTTGAACAAGTTTTTCGATATTGTTAGAAAAGGACTCAATGATGCTATAGCGTTCACGTTCTTGTCCAAGAGATTTCTCAAGTTCATCAATAAGCTGATCATGTATTTCTTCAAGAGATTTAGCATCTTGAAATACAATAGTCTCAGCTGTATTTTTTTAATTTCTGGTAAGTTCAATTTTAGTTTTAGACATGGAACAAATTCTCTCATCAGAGGGAATGTTATCAGAATCTGATAGCAAGAAATTCCTACCTCGGGATTCGGAAGAATCAACAAAGGAGTTATCCTTGGAGGTAAGCCCAAAACATTTGGCATAATTAAAAAATTTAGAACTCATTTCTAAGTGTGCGAGTTTGTGATACACAATTATCCACACAAATCATATTGCCACAAACACAGACTTATAAGGTCTTAACGTGTTTGCTGCTCTGATACCAATTGAAAAAGCGGGGGTCTAACAACCACACCCAATATTTTGCTTAGAAATATCTATGGACTAACTCCAATATACTTTCAAGAGAATCAACTAGACAGTCAGACTCAATCTTAAGAAAAGTATATCAAAGAGTTGTATCCCAATTTCTCAATTAATTCCGCAATCAAACAAATAGGAATTTGCGAGCCCGATTGAATATAAGAAATAACTTGAACGGTACCAAAGACCAATGTTCAAGTGTCAATCAATTTATATCAACAACCAAAGGTTGGATTATCTAATTGATTGATCTTACGCACAACCTGTGATATTTCAATTATATAAACAAATTTAATGCGGAAAACAAATAACACAGACACCAGAAATTTTGTTAACGGGGAAACGGCAAAACCCTGGGACCTAGTCCAGATTTGAACACCACACTGTATTAAGCCGCTACAGACACTAGCCTACTAAAAGTTAACTTCAGACTGGAATATAGTTGAGCCCTAACCAATCTCACACTGATCAAGGTACAGTCGCATTCCTTACGCCTCTAGAACCATGCCGGATTCTGCGCACTTGATTCCCTTAGCTGATCTCACCCACAACTAAGAGTTGCTACGACCCAAAGTCGAAGACTTGATAAACCAATCTGTCTCACATAGAAAAGTCTATTGTATAGATAAATCTGTCTCCCACAGATAAACCTATGAATTTTGTTCCGTGTTTTGATAAATCAAGGTGAACATGAACCAATTGATGTACCGGACTTATATTCCCGAAGAACATCCTATAAATATCAATCACCTCACAATAATATTAATCGTATGGTAGCGAAACAAGATATTGTGTAATCACAAATGATGAGACGAAAATGTTTGTGACTACTTTTTATCTTGCCTATAGGAGATTAAATCTCGAGCAAATCTTAGAGAAGATAGTACTCAATCACGATAAAAAATAGCAAGATCAGAACACGCAACTACTGAGAAAATAGTTTGGTCTGGCTTCACAATCCCAATGAAGTATTCAAGTCGTTAACCTACATGGTTTCGTGAAAAACCTAAGGTTAAAGGAGAATCGACTCTAGTCGCAACTAGTATCACACAGGAGGTTTGGGGATTAGGTTTCCCAGTTGCCAGAGTTCTCCTTTATATAGTTTTCAAATCAGGGTTTGATAGCTTTGAAACAAAGAAATCAATATTCACCGTTATATGAAACCTGATCTAAGAGCCAAGCTAAGTTTGCTTGAAACCAAAGCAATATATCTCCATCGTTAGATGGTCTTAGCTTGTTACACACAAATGAAATGTACCTTCATTTAGATATGTGTAACCGTACCTAAACGTGTTTACCTTGTTGGCTCAACAATAGTTAACCGAAGTTACCCATACGAACACTTTCTTATCAACCTTATTCATCTTATCAACAACTAGTTCAAATGAAACTAGTTATAGAGTTGTTCAATTGTCTATTTTCTCATGGAAGTATACAAGACACAATTGAAGCAAAATCGATTTTCATTCACTCGAATCAAGTCATGAACATTATAGCCACGGTTTGCAAAAGATTACATTCCTTATTATATAAATGTATTAGTTCATGAACAAACTGATTCTATAACTTAACCCACTCAAGTATGCAAACGGGTACGCATACTTAAGTTGCCGGACTTGGACTGTGTCCGACAGTATGCGAACGGGTACGCATACTGTCGGACATCAATTGAGTTTGCTAGTACGTGTAAGGGTACGCATGCCAAGGCTCCCGGACTTTACCTGACCTTCCCAGTACGCATACGGGTATGCATACTATACCGGTCTTAGATCAACATATATGCAAGTACGCATACTATGTCTATAATCCAGTTATGGTTAAGTATCCTAAACTATATTTCAATCATTGAAACATTCTTAGAGGATGACAATAGTTGTTTTCACTAACTATTAGCATCAAAGCGATTTTCAAGTTATTGAAATAATCAATACAAAACATTCCGAGTCTGCATCAAATGACTGTATCACATAAATCATGTAAGATGTTACTTGGCGATTTTCACATGATCATCTTTTGACTTGCGTCAAGAATATAAGATGAACTTGGTTGAAGCAAAAGCTTACCAACACATATTTTGAGAAATATGTAAGCGAGTTAAACTCAGCTCAAAATGTCAAATGTGTGTAATCGAATACTATATAATAATACGACTTTTGTCTTTAGAAGGAGATAGAGTAGAAATAGACTTTGTGAGTGATAGATGAGTTTCAGTCTCCACATACCTTTTGTCGATGAAGTTTCACAAACTCTCCTTAGTAGTTCTTTATCTTCAATTGATAAACGCCATGAAGTCTAAAGCTTAACTACACAATCTATCCTAGTCCGAGACATTACTATAAGTATACTAGAAATCAAGATTTATAGTTTTGATCACTAAACTTGACAAACAAGCTTGAGATAGCAACGCTTGCGAGTTCGACCGAGTAGTGCTCTAACACATGTTTAGATCCATAATAATCTGTTGTATGAACCCCTGTTGATATTCACTAGGTGCTTGTTGTTGTTATAGGTTCTCTTGGATATCTTCAGGTAGTTGAATACTAGCAGAACTACTTGCAATCGATGCTTCTATATGTCTTTTTGGTCTCCTAGCTGTAGAAGTTTTAGCCCCTTGTGCCGACACACTGTAAATGGTTGAGACATGATAACCATCCTTTGGATTTTTAAAATGTTTTTTCTCCAACCTCTTTTTTCCCCTTGTATTCTTAGGAGAAATAAGAATGTTCTATCTCTGCTTATACTTAGGATTATTGGTTCTTGGATCAATAACCTCGTCAAAGTCTTCTCTAAATTTGAAAATATAGCTGGCAATAGTTTGCACATGATCTGCTTTATCTGAACATGATGATTCATCATGATCAATTATAAGATATGCAGGACAAAGTTTCCTAGGTTGCCTCTGAAAATAAATAGGTATCCATTTAGTCACCTTAGCTGCATTCTCTGTCATTAAACCTCTTAACTTGGGATATGAAACATTGAATTCAATGAGAACACTTACAGCATTAGTATTTGTTGGATTACCATCTCCATGTTCTATCTTGGGTAGATTTCCAAGTATACTGGCAATTTGATTTTCGACTTCAACATTGAGAAATTCCCGGGGAAGCTTTTTGATATCGATCCAAAATTGCTGAGTATGAAAATCAAGATTTTCAGTAATAACCGAAGGAGTACATTCTCTAAAGGCAGCTAAATATTCATCAAAACTCAAAGGACCATTCTCCAATACTGCATTATAGCTATTCCAATCATAAAAACGAAATAAAAACATGTTGGTAGCATGTCTGCGAATCTGAAAGTGACCATGACCCCAAGCCATTGTAGCTTATTTCTCTACTTTGTCTGTTCCTATTGGATGTTCACAAAAGATTTTTGCAATTAAGTTAACCTCCCATTTTTTGATACTTGGCTATAAATTTATATAGGTGTATCTAATAACTCTCCGAATTTGACCATCTTCCTCTAAGCTAGTATTTTTAATATTCTCAATGAAATCAGACACCTCACCAACATATTTCCTAGTTGACATTGTGATAAACAAAAATAGTTAGAACAAGAAATAAAAGTAAACCCAGTAATAAGGAAGCTGAACCTGTGATATCTACTATTTAAAGAGAACTTGCAAGAATAACATCGATTACATGTTGAGTATTGCAGATATGTATTTCCACTTCTCATAAAATTTATGCTATGAAGCATTCTGCAGTCTTGATTATATAACTTACCTTTAAACAATGACCATCTTTTAAAGCTCCTGTAATGTTTGTCTTTAGCAGTATCGTTATGTAAACCTTTCATCCTTATCAGCTTGAATACCTTCAAAAATTAACCTTTAAGTGGGAGACAACCTTTGGAATGGAACCTTTACCAGAGAGAAAGATCAGAATCCACCTAGCAATACCTGCTAGACATGACTAAACAAAACATTAAAAGATGAGAACGGGAATCTCAAAAGGTTACATGACGAGATATACAAATCTTTTTAGTTGCTGGATCATAACAACGATATCCTTTTTGTTCTACTCCATACCCTAGAAATACACATATTGCATTCTTTTTACTGAGTTTATTTCGTTCACGCTCGGGAAGAAGAACAAAACATGTTGAACCAAAGACACGTAGCTCACAAATATTGGGTACTTTTCCATAGAGACGCTCATATGGAGACACTCCATCTACAACAACTGCTGGAATACGATTAATTGTATAGACGGCAGTAAGAACATATTCACCCCGGAAGTTAGAGGGAACTGATGTAGAGAGTAATTAGGGCCTAGATGTTTTAATAATATGACGGTGTTTGCGTTCTGCAACACCATTTTGTTCAGGAGTTTGAGCACAAGATAGTTGGAGAAGAGTACCTTCTGATTTGAGATTTTTTTTGAATGGATTAGATATACATTCCCCCCTTGATCAGCACGAAAGATTTTAATAGTTTTGCAAATTGGGTTTTGATCATGGTAGAAAACTCAGTATATATTTTCAAGAAATTTGATCTAGAGTTGAAGAGATATAACCAAGTATATCGGGTGTAATCATCAATGAAAATAACATAATATAAAGCTCCCACTTTAGAAACAATAGGTGCCTTACTCCAAATGTCAGAATGAATAAGATCAAAAGGTGCAGTTGAGAAAGTGGTATTGTTATTAAATGAAAGTCCTGGTTTTTTTAACCATATTATAAGCAATACAACACGGATATTTATCTAGCTGAGTTGATCCTAAAAAAACCTTATTGATCATGTATGTAAGACGAGAAAATGAAACATGGCCTAATCTAGAGTGCCAAGACATGAATGGGGAAACAATAGAAGGTAACACAGATGTGGAGGAAGTAACAACATGACTCTTGGATTGTGGAGGGATGATGAGTGTCTCTAGAAGATATAATCGACCCATACTACGACCTATCCCAAGGAGTTTTTTTTTTTTTTTTTTTGACCGGTTAGAAGCGGGAACTGAACCCGCAACCTATAGGTTGGGAGTCTAACCCATGGCCAACTGGGATAATGACAACGAGCTTCCCCGTTATTGGATCTTGTATAACACACGGGATGAAAAGAAAAAGATATTAAAACCTTGATCACAATTGTCCAATAGAAATGAGGTTCACAGTGATTTTGGGAACAAGAAGCACATCAGGGACATATAATTTACTCGTAAATTTAACTTATTCAATGTGACCGGCAGCTACTTCAGACCCATCTGCTCTGTGAATCTTAGAATATATAATTGGATGCATGTTCTCAAAAAATTGAGAGTTAAAGGTCATATGATTTGATGCTCCGGAATCAAGAAACCAACCAGTCGAGTAAATATCTGAGGGGATTACAAGTGTAGAAGCTACGAAGGGATTGTTACCAATTGACAAAGTTTATTTGAGCATCTCCTGAATTTTGGAAAGAGTACTGGATGTAGATGTGGATGTCATTAATTCAACATTCTCAGTTGAAACAGGTGTTGCAGTAAATCATGTGGGTGTGTTTGTGTTAAAGCTTCTCTTCTTTTCACTCATATTTCTGGATGTTGGTGATGTGCAGTTGTTTACTGTATATCCAAAATCCTTGCAATACTTGCATTGAGGTAGAACTTGTGATGTTGTTAGTTTTGCAAAAGCTGGTACTATAAATGATGGTATTGTAGTATCTTGCTAGGTGACCAAGTTGTTTACAATTGTGACATTGAACTTGAGATATGTCACGGTTTGTTGAGACTGGATGTTGATTTTTCTAGATGTTGAAGATTGGACGTGTTTACTAATAAGTTCATACAATACAGCTTCTTCAGAGGGAAGATGGGTACGATGAAGAATAGATGCTCTGACTGATTCAAACTCATATCTCAATGCCATAAGAAGTTGTACTAGTCGTGACTCTTCTCTATATTTGTCCATAGTTCTATATTAACAGTCCATTTAGGTTCCATAAGGCTAATTGGTCAAAATAACAGACACCTCAGAACGAAAATCAGATATTGTTAGATCATGTTTTAGTTTCAGAGATCAAATATCTTGCTCAAGTTTGTAGCGTTGAGCAAAATTTACCTGGGTATACCATTTTGCTAGAAAATCCCATGCTTCTTTGGCAACTTCATTACTGGTAAGTTGCATACTAATAGAGGTGATCACAGTATTTCAAATCCATGTAAGTATTTTGTGATTATTAATTTCCCAATCATTGGAACTACCACCTGCAACTGGAGATTTGTCTGAACTTTACTGAGTATTTTTGTGCCATCTATGTATTTCCACATTGCTTTTCCATTGAGAAAACTTCTCACGAGAAAGGACCAATGATCGTAATTGATTCCATCAAACTTTACTATGATGGGTTGGAAGTCTTCTCGTAACATGGTAGTTGATGAATAAGACATGCAGGAAAAATAAACAAGAGATGCAGAAAAGGGATTCAAACCTTGATGATAGAATTGATTTTTACTCGTACACTCCTTAATCAGATCAGACCGCAGACACTAATAGTTGAAAGGCTTATATCGCAGTGGAAAGTTGGATCTTGTGTGGCTCTGATGCCATGGCAAAATTAGTCACGGAGTCGAGTTGGATCTTGTGTGGCTCTGATGCCATGGCAAAATTAGTCACGGAGTCGAGTTTTCAATATATCGATTGTTGTTTAATACAATAGAGCACATCTCCTCTCTAATATAGTTGATGATAAACTAGAAAAGGTAACTAGCATACACAGAACATGCAATATACATGGAAGCTAAGATATGTGAGAATATATTGCAGATACGTAGCAATATGCAAAGAGATATGCAAAGATATGTAATGACGACATCATATCTCTTAACAGTAACATGGTATGAACTCAGCTTTAATTTACTTTCATTTTGAATTGCTTGTCTTGGCTAGCATTTATATTTGACCTGTTTGCTGAATATTTCTTTTAACAACCAGTTATGTGTGGTGGCATCGATAGTGCGGCTTAAGGTTTTCTTTCGTAGCATCCAGTACGTGGAGTTCTTGTCCACGATTCATGAGATTTAAAACTTGATAATAAAAATAATAATAATTGATATTTCTAATAATAATCGATTTGATATCCATAATAATAGTAATTTGTTTTCATATCCCAAAATTGATTTTATTTTAGTTATAATAATGATAACAATCTTTCCTTTCGGTACTTTTGCAAATTAAAATATTATGAAATTGCTCATTTTATATATATTTTTGCAATCAAAACCCTATTATCCTTGGTGATAAAGTAGAGGGACGACGGACTGGGAGTCTCACACCTTCCTAGCCCGTATCTTGATTTCCGGACCCATTTCTAAATACTGAACCAATGCCTAAATTGGGTCCTAACTCTATAAGTTGGGTGACGGCTTCGATAATAATAATTCCACATGTATTTTTCATTTTAGATATTTTAGAGATCTTAACGGGTCCTGTCCCGTGGATTTTCAGCGGTATCTACACAAATTCAATTACCCAAGCTGAGATGTCAATCGATTAAAAGGCGGTGGAATATTACCTATATCAATAAATGATAACCCAGTATCTTTATCATAAGATACTCCTTCTTTTGAGGGAAAAAGATACCAATACTGGATCAGATCTTATATGTAAAAGATCTGAAATCTAGATTAAATCGCACATCTAAATTTTTATCTGAATATAGAATTTAGGAGATATATCTTAGCAATCAAAGCATATCAGAGCTGCTAAAGCAAAATAACCAAGTTTTAAATAAATTAAAGGCTAAAGACTAAATTTTAAATTAATTGGGGGCAAATATGTGGATGACAAAAAATAGCATCTACCAACAGCTGATAGCTGCAAAGTCCTAGAGCTAAGTGCTGAGACAAAACCTAGGTTGAAATCTGGAGTGATGTTATTTTGATCTTGTAGTAAAAATGATTCGAACTCTAAGACTTGTGAAGATTCGAGTTTTTAAATTTAATATTAATTGTATACAAAAATATTAACAAAGTGGGCGAGAGGTACTAGGGCTTAGGATTCCACCAAATTCATTTCTTAAGGTTCAAATAATAATTCTTTTAACAATTATAGCTCAATAAAAATATAAAATAAAGTGAGTCTTATTTTTGCCAAGATAGATTCTCAAAATATTATATGTAAATGTTAAGCATGTGACATCAAATCACCTAAGCTAAGCATGACCCATCTAATCAAATGACAACTAATTAAATCAAATCATAATTTCAATTAAAATTAGTGCAAAAGTCATGAAAAAAATTAAATATAATTACCCAAGTGTGAAATACCTCCATCGCCGTAATTTTGGGGTTTAGCTCATCATAGTAAACGTGCTCTCAAAATATTTATTTAGGCTCAAAAATGGTTTACAAAAATGAAATAAAGAGAAAATGGTGTAGAACAGGATTTTGCGACGCACAAAAATCGTCACAAAATGAACGATAAAATACAAGTGTTGTAAACACTGTTGCATAGTCGCTGGAAAGGAGTTAGGAACTGTTGCAATTAAGCGACAGTTTGCAACGACTTTCCTTTACAGGCTTTTGTTCTTCGTGTTCTTGAGTTGCAGCAGCAAAAAACTTTTCCTGCAACTCGTGATTTCTTCCCTCCGTAGCCTCCAAAACTTCCATAAACTCTCGACACCCCTTCTATATGACCTGGGTAATCTATCTATACCCGAAAGATGCATCGAATCTCCTCCATAACTTCAAAAAATCTTCTCTTTATTATTTTTATTCTCACGGCGATAATTTCATGTTTTAGCTTCTCCACGCGTTTGCAGCTGGATTAATCTCAAAATATAACTTATTTACGCTCCAAACTGTTGCTCTAGTCATCATACACATTCAGAACACGTTCAAATTCTCCAAAACTCATGCAATCCCGTGAAATATTTCTCTCATGCACGTGCTGCCCTGTTTTGCTCCATGACACGATTCAGCCAATTCTAATCCAAATGAACACCCATACCATCTTTCTATAGTCATATCACGTCTACCCACTAAGTTTCAGGGATTGAATCTCACTAAATCACGTCCAAACATCCGATCGAAATTCTGCCAGATAAGAAATGATTTTCCCGCCAAAATTTATTTTTTGAATTTGAGAAGAAGATGTCCTCTCCCTAATCCTGCACGGGTGTCCCTTTATAACTTGTCTTATGGGGTGCAAATAGTAATTTTTGGGCGTAGATAGTAATTTTTCTGGGGTTCCTCCGGCACATTTTTGGGGTGCTTCCGGTGTATTTCTGGGGTGCCTTTAGTACTTTATCCTGGGGTGTAAAACACCACTTTTCGAACCAATTTCGCCGCAAGAGCTTATTTCTTTATAAATACCTACAAAGACATAAAATAACAAAATAAATACAAAATCGAGCACTAACAATATATACAATTGAGACATACTAGACACATAAATGCGTCAATCAGAGAGCGGGTCTCAATAACGTGTTAACCTGAAGGTTATAACGTGATCACGTGCGAGACCTGGAGATAAAAACCTAGACATGTGTTAGACCTGAGTTCTAGAGCAACAAGCAAAGACGGGACCTGAAGTTATCAGGAGCCGAAACTTAAAAATCGAGACCTGAAGTTAAGAGCATAAGGTAGGAAAGATAACCAAGTCCAGGTCGCAGAAGTTACTTGGCGGGAAAGAAAAGTCTTAATGGATCATGACATCATCTCTACGTTGACATGAGTAGTCCTTCATCAGTCATCCCTTTAGCGTGATAATTATACATGTTTATACAGCCATAGAGGCTAATCTTATAACCAAGTACTTTGTATTTAGATTATCTTGATCAATTGGAATTTACACTTTTTGTGTTCTCTTTGTCTCTTACACTTCTATGAACTGTAATCCCTGACCAACTTAGAAGATAGTTGGTAGACTCTAATTATACAAGACCATGTTAATCAGCTAAGAAATATGTAAAGATATATTGATCAAGTGAGATGCTTCATCTAATAAAAGAGTTGAATCATATGCCTAGGTACGTGATCAATGCAATCACTAAGAATCAGAATCACGCATCTTCATCTAGTACAGATCAGTTGGGTATCTTTTTTTCTTTTAAGTCGGTAAAGTCGATACAAACCTGGATTTTGTCGTTCTTCTACGATACTACCAAGTTGTTGATAACCATCATAGATACAAATATGTCATAGATTACCATTAAACCATCATAGTTTGCATTGGATGTAGGTTCACAAATATGTCAGATATTGTTATTTGCATTACGACCATCTCTTTTTTTTATTTTTGACTCACTTTCTTTAACGGAAAAACTTATACATATAGGTAAAGAGAAGGATACACAACTTTGTACATCTAAATATGATCAGATCAATGCAGAGTAAAAACAGTGGATGAAGGAATATATGGAAATTTACATCCTTCTAAGAGCGTTAATTTTGATGGAATCATATTACACATTTACTTTGAAAGGTGGCATTAATTTTCATGAAATCATATTACACATTCCATGAAAATTAACGCTCTTAGAAGGATGTACCTAGCTACTTAATGGTAAATGAGACATTTAGAAATTTAGATACTAAATCTATCAGTCTGTCCCACAATTCATGCAAATACACACGCTTTCATGCAAGGTAAGGGAATCTCTATCTCATTCTAATTTAGAGCAACAAGCAGGAAGCTTATGAGTTTCATTTTCCTATTTCTCTCTCCAAGTTTCCCAAAAATGTTTACCCCTAAAAGCAGTGAACTTGGTCTCGAGATTTTTACAGTACTACCCTGATTTGAAATGCACTGTTGTAAGTTCAATTTTTTTTATGGTTATTCAACCAAATTTATCTGTTTTAATTGAATGTTCTTAACCAGTTCCTGAAACTTGTATATACATTTCTATACAGTTGAAAGCTTGTATTCACCCTTTTTTTGATGAATTGAGAGATCCCATAACTCGCTTTCTCCTCCGGCACTTTTCAACTTCAAACCACATGGTAAAAATGTCATGACTGACAGTTTCAAAGGAAAAAACATCCTTCCCAGTTGACCTTAGAGATGATCCATATGGTGAGCTAATGCGGAAACACAGACGGATCTTATTAGTTGAGTAAGAATGTACAACTCCGTCGATGGGATCACTTTGGTTGTGACATGATGATCGTTTTGAAAGGACTCATACGAACATCACTTTATTTGAGTGAACAAAAACGGAAGAAAGATTGACAGAATGCGAAATGACGACATATCTCTCAATAAGTGTTTTCTAAAGTACTAGATGCACACCCACCCACCCACCCACCCACCTCATATTGCTTTTAAGTAAGAAAGGATATCACTTATTTCACAAAGTCTTCAGTAAAATAGGATTGAGACCATCCTAATATGCAAATGGTAACCAATCTATATTACAAAGAAAATGAGGTGAAATTTAGAAAAATATTCATGCAGAATGCGGACCATTAAAGTGACTTATGGCTCTGGTGAATGTTTTGACATTTTGGACTAGTTATGGTTCCCAAGAAATTTGCGTTTGGAAAACTACTAACACATATTTTACATGTAAGGGCTCACCATCCATTGTAAATGCTTGCGAGTGTACATCAAAAGGACTTGATGGTTATTGCACATTTAATAGGATCAATGCAGAGCATCCTGTACCCCATGGTCTCGCAAAGGCTATCATTAAAGGTTAGAGATGGTGCCTAAGGCATGGTTATACTTTCAAACCTACCTTTAACTGCTTGGGGAATATGCAATATTAACACGTCTTTACTTAATTCATTTTAGAACCAAATATTAGTCGACCGTTTCTGCGTACCAGTTGGTAACTATATATAAGCCTGGCATTCGTGTTCTTACGCATTTTTGGTTGCACTATATATGTGTCATTACGAATCCACATCGTAATATGATGGGTCATGAAAACGATTAAGTAGTTTTGTTGGATATTACTCCCAACAATTATCCACGTTTTGGAACCTTTAACAGGCAATCTCTTATCCACTATATTTATTGATCGTCACTTTAATGAAACAGTCTTCCCGTCGCTAGGGGGAGATAAGAAAAAGTATTTTCTAAGGGAACGACATGAATTGTCGTGGTGCATTCCCACTGTGTCTCATACTGATTCTTGTACTCCACAAATGTAAATGTGAAGTGACATAGAATAATCGATTTCAGAAAGTGCCCTGATATCGGCAACGTGAAAAATCACAAATACCAGCTGAAAATGTGCCTAAAAGGTTAGAAATCCTCAGTATGGGGTACACCATAGACTAAGGTGTTGCAACTACACTTGGTGAAAGTGTAGTTGATGCCGTGGCTTTATAAAGGAAGATGGAGAGACCACCAGGTTCGATCAATGCTCACCTAGAAAGGAAGTAGATGAGTAAGGCACAACCTAATTTGTATCATTAAGGAAATCATCTCATTTGATTGTCTCTGACTATGTCCATGAATCAATACTGGAGGACGCTCCAAAGTTTAATGATTCCAGAGAACAATGAAATCCTAAAGGATATTGAGAACACACACGAGTCAATGGAAAGTTCGTACGAGCATATTAATGATTATTTTTATATATAGTTGCTCAATAAAATAGAGCACGACAAGATCGAACCATGCTTCTTATTGTTTAATGTCAACAAAGAGCATATTTGGCCTACACAATCCAGGTGGAACTTGGTTTTTTGACAAATATACATGTATTTGGTGTGGTAGTGCTAACCAACCAAGTGTAAAGCCTATGGGATATACATGATTATTTTTCATAGAGCACAGTGAGAAGAATGAAGTCTCAAAGTATCAAAACTCGCCTTGTGGTACGAGGTTTCTCACAAATCCCTGGAATTGTCCTCTTGTAATGAACGTTATAGCGTTCCGCTACTTAGTTAGCTTGGTAATTTTAAAAGGACTTGAAATGCAGCATATGCATGTGGTTATTACGTATCTCTGAAAGAATCAATAGATATAAGATATTTACAAAAGGGCCTGATAACCTTTTGTTACCCAAATCAAGTGACTTTAAAGCACAAAGTGCGTTTACAATTACACTGGACGTTCACTTACGGAATGAAACAGAAAAGACGAGGGTACCCAAATACACCATAATCTTTAGTTTATCCACCTATAAGTCCTCTTACCGAAAGTAATTTTCTATGGACAAAGTCGAGACAATACTACAAATCGGTATTCACACTTTGTGTGATTGTCTATGGATACGAGATCGAGACAATACGACAACCAAAGTGTGATTACTTGATAATAGGTTCAGACTTAACCAAATTCCATAGTATCACTATCAAGTAAAGCGGAGTTAACGTTTGTGTAATTTAATTCAAATTATATAAACAAATATAATTGCGGAAATAAAAAAGTAAATCACACAGCAATATTTTGTTAACGAGGAAAACTGCAAATGCAGAAAAACCCCGGGACTAAGTCCAGAATTGAATACTCTCAGAATTAAGCCGCTATACAAAATCTACACCAACTTCGTATAGTTAAGACCAAGCAACTACCCCTAGTTCACTTAGTTTCCTCAGTATCCATGCGCTTCCGACTTCGATGAGTGCACGCACTGGAACAATTCCTTTGGATCGTATTCAAAACAGTAAAGGAACAACAAATCTGTTTGGTAACAACTCTATTGACTCTTTAAGATAAGATATCTCAAGTCATATGCAAAGGCTCTCCCGTTTAAGCTAATAAACTCCATGTCTGGTTAGATCAATCTATCCAATAACTACCGAAGTAGCCAAGTTTAGATTCGTACTCAATCCAAATAAATCTCAAAGAGATATATTGTGAATGCTGATCTCACGCAACTAATCAATCGAATAAATTCGATTATAGTTGGATCCCATCCGATCAAGGTTTGTGCAACACAAAGATATGAGAAACCAATAAGAAATCTTCTTCATCTTCAAATCTTCTTTAATCTTCAATTAAACCTACACAATTGTGATCAATCATGCACAGAACGGAGTCTGTTAACAATGGATTATCATAAGATGTCTTTAGATCTACAGACAGTTCTAAATATCCCATCGATACTTCGATCTAGTTTGAGTGAATCTTATATCAGAAAAGAAGATTCTCAAGAATAAACAAACTAAATGCAATCAATGTTTCAACAACTGTTAGTCAATCAAATCAATCGAAAACTAATAACTGCAACTATATAGTTTCCCACCACCGGTACTTGTAAAGCTTCTTGATCCCACAAAAGTCTTTAAACGAACGGTCGTAAGAGATTTCGCCTAATTAGGGTACTTTCCTCTCCGAATAGACGGCTCCACCAGAAACAACAAAAAGATGAAGTTTTCCTGGCTCTTAGGATAGTTTGCTAGAAATGCAAACTTAGGTATTTATAGACCAAGGATGTTTGGACACCAAAGAATTTGCAAAACCGAAAATATTCTCAAGATATGCAATGAATGGAAAAATTCGGTTTTCATAATTCCAGTAAATGCTTGTCCAATATTTTACGAAATCTCTCAATAGAAAATCTCTAATTAGTAAATGCACATTACTAATTTTTATTATCTAGAGATATGCATTTAATTACTGGTCATTAAATGCATATATAACCAAAAACCTTAATTAAAAGATTCTCAATTAATTTCTGTACAGGATCTCCTTGAGTACTAAGGAATATCTTTGAACAATAAATGATAAGAGTTACTATCCGTGTTCAAAGTATGTTGACATCTTTTTTATGTAAATCATCTTTCATATTTACATTCTTTGAATCGGTTATACCACACTTCCAAACAAGTTTAGAATTGGTTCACCAATATTCCAAGACTACTATGTGATTGATCAAATATCAAATCACATCCATGGGTTCAATCGGTTCTACCAATCACTAGGATCGGTTATACCCTAATATGGAAACACTTGTGAATGGTCACACAATTTACTAGGACCGGTTACATCAGTTACCATGAACGGTTACATCAATTATCAGGACCGGTTACCATATACTCATGGTATTGCTTGTGATCGGTCACACCAGTCACCAGGATCGGCTACACCAATTACCAGGATCGGTCACACCAGTCACCAGGATCGGTCACACAAGTCACCAGGATCGGTCACACCGGTTACCATATAATAAGGAATGCAATCTTTTTCAAACCGTGGCTATAATGTTCATGAATTGATTCGAGTGAATCAAAATCGATTTTGCTTCAATTATGTCTTGTATACTTTTATGAGAATATAAACAACTGAACAACTCTAGAACTAGTTTCATTTGAGTCATTTGAACTAGTTATGGTTAAGATGAATATGGTTGATATGAAAGTGTTCATATGGCTAACTTCGGTTAACTATTGTTGACCAACAAGGTGTACACGTTTAGGTACGGTTACCCATATATAAATGAAGTAACTTTTCATTTGTATGTAACAAGCTAAGTTTGATCCAATGGTTAAAAGATATTAGTTTGAGTTTAATCAAGTTTTTATCTAACAGTGAATATTGAATGCTTTATTACCAAGGTAACATTGATTGCAAACCCTGATTTGAAGACTATATAAAGGAGAAATCTAGCAACTGGGAAACCTAATCCCCATTCCCCTTTGTGATACTAGTTGCGACTAGAGTCGATTCTCCTTTAACCTTAGGTTTTCACGAAACCCTGTAGGTTAACGACTTGAAGACTTCATTGGGATTGTGAAGCCAGACCCAACTATTTTCTCTGTAGTTGCGTGTTCTGATCTTGCTGTTTTCTATCATATTGAGTACTATCTTCTCTAAGATTTTCTCGAGATTTATTCTCCGATAGGCAAGATAAAAAGTAGTCACAAACA